>APFE030516362.1:132225-170072 GCA_000404065.3 Pinus taeda | reverse complement strand
ATAATCACACATTCTTCTCATAAATAATTATTAATTCATTATTTAGTAATTATTCTTAAATTACACCTGGATGCGGGTGTTAATGCTTGATAAGAAGTGTCATTACACCCCACGCTCAGTCCACATGTCTTTACGTCCTCGACAGGTGGTTTCCATGGACTTCGAACAGGTTTTGGGTGCCAGTACCTCCAGGTGCATTAAAGGCCCTTTAAGACAGGGGCATTCTCAAGGTTCAGCTGCCAGTGCATTAATCATGGCGCAAACATTCCGTTGTTCTGAAATGCGAATTGGCACAGGTTTTAATCGTTTGATGGTTCAGGGAAATGTTAAACCGGGAAGCTTTGCAAGAGATATTCCCATCCTCGCAGACATCCCTCGCCCAGTCTTCACGGGAATTGTGAACATTACCCAGACGAAGGTGCAGGGGATTATCCGGCAGCAAACGCTTCAAGGCAATTTCTATAACGGCAGTTGCAGAAATAGCAGCAGGCATAGATTAGTTAAGCTTAGTTTGCATAGTTGTGCAAAGGTTATCACGCTCTTAATGGCTCCTCGCGCTGGTCATAAGACGCCTCGCAGGGGTGGTCATTCCAGTCAGACAAGCGGCACTAGACAGAGCGGACAGCCCAGCCCGAAGTGGATTTCTCCCTTAGCGTGTGCTTCACCTCCCTCAAGTGCCTCGACGCATTCAGATGATTTAGATAACACAGTTCAGATAGCAACATTTCGCTACTGCCGCCGGACGAATAAACCAGTGGTTAAAGCCAGCATTACAGTCATCTTTGATGAGGAGGATGAGGAGGAGGAGAATTGCAAAAATGATTTGGGGGAGAAGACGCCCACCACCTCAGAAAAGTCCTCCAAGGCCAAGGATAACTCCTACAATCCAGAAGCACAAAGCAGAATTGAGGAGGATAGCACTGAAGTTTACTCGGCAGAGCAGGAGGAAGCCGCAAAAGAACTCAGCAGTCTCAAACGGAAGGAACCAATGAACTCTGCTGAAGGAATTCTGAAGGCTCATATGGATTCCCCTGGCAGCGGCTTGAAAAATGAGGAAGAGGAAGACTCTCTGGATTATAGACTTTACCTCAAGTTGCCTCCTGGTTATGACATTATCGAGGACGTTCCAGAAGGAGTGGAAGTTACTTGGGAGCCAGACCCGGTTCAGGCAACTGAAGAACGGAAGAAGAGAGCGGCGGATCGAGAAGCTGAGGCGAAGAACTCCAAAAGCAAATGACTACAGAAGATTCTGGGGTAAGCCTGCTCTCAGGCGAACCGCTTCCTTTTTTGTCTTTTGTTATGTCCAGGCTTGATAGTATGCAGTCTCTGAAGTTTAGCTGCCTTGTATACTCGGTCTACTGTAACATATCTCGGGGTCTAGTCTTACTAGAGGTTTTTTGTTTGCCTCAGTCAAGTTTGATTTGTCCAGGTTGGACAAGTTCCAGTTCAAGACATTTCTTTTTGGCTTTTTGTCTTCTCTGGCTTTTGCAAGCAGAAATACCAGTTGTATTAAGAAATTCCATGACAGAGAGCTGATCAATAGCTCTCAGAGGTGTATACCTCTTGTAAATATTTTTTTTCTTTTTAATACAATAGTTTAGTCTTTACACAGCAAAAAAATTATTCTTAAATTACTTTGACCGTATTTCTTTAAAGTAATATTAATAATTTATATTTATTTATTAATTATTTTAACTATTTTTCTTAATTAACTTAATAAACCATTTATTTTTCGAGTTAATTCACTAAATAAAATTTTTTTGAGCATTTCAATTAATTTTTTTCTCTCTAAAATATAATAAAACACATTGTGACAAATATTTTCTCAATATGAAAATCGACCATGGTCCAACGTCACATTACTACAAAGATTGTCTCGATATGAAAAATAATTATGGTCAGCCATCACTCCCTTGGGTTTATTAATTTCAGAGGTCATATTCCTAGGGTATACTATTGTTCGTAGTGTTTATAATATTAATCCTCGGGTTTAATATAAATCCCTTGGGTTTATAGTCATGGTCAACTATATTCCAACATAACATTGTGAGAAAGATTGTCTTGATATTAAAATTAGCCATGGACAACCATTATCAATCATCGTCAAACATGGTCAATCATGCTCAACCATGCTCCAACGTTACATTGTGACAAAGATTATCTCAATATGAAAATCAATCTTGGTCAACCATGGTCCAACGTCACATTGTGAGAAATATGGTCTCAATATGAGAATCAATCATTGACAACCATGTTGAACCATGATCCAACATCATATTGTGACAAACATTGTCTCAATATGTAGTTCAACCATGGTCAACCATGTTTATTTTAATGTTTATAATATTTATCATCAGGTTTATATACCTTTGTGTATTAATTATTAATGCTTATTATTAATTTTTAACAATTATAATTATTACCACGGTCAACCATGGTTGAATGTCGCATTTTGACAAATATTGTCTTAATATGAAAGTCAACCATGGTCCAACGTCACATTATGACAAAGATTGTTTCAATATAAAAATAAATCATGACTAAGCATGGTCAACCATGGTCCAATGTCACATTGCAGAAGGAATTGTCTCAATATGGAAATCAACCATGGTCAATCATGTTTATTTTAGGGTTTATTATATTTCTTTTAGGGCTTATATACCTTCGGTTTATAATTTTTATCCCTTGGGTTTATAATATCAATCCCTTGAGTTTATTAATTTAAGGGTTCATATTCCTAGGGTTTAATATTATTCACTTAGGTTTCTAGTCCCTTGGGTTTTTAGTATTAATCCCTAGGGTTTATTATTCCCTTGGGTTTATAATATCAATCATGGTCAACCAATGTTAACTATGGTTTATAAATTCAATCATGGTCAACCATAATTTATAAAATCAGTCGTGGTCAACCATGGTTAATCGTGATCAACCATGGTCTAATGCCACATTGTGACAATGATTGTCTCAATATGAAAATCAATCATTGCCTCAAGCATGGTGCAACATCGGATTATGAAAAAACATTGTCTCAATATGATAATCATGGTCAATCATGGTCAACCTTAGTCAATCATGGTCAACCTTAGTCAACCATGTTCAACCATGTTTTATAAAATAAAACATGGTCATCCATAGTCAATCAAGGTCAACCATGGTCAAATGTCACATTGTGACAAAGATTGTCTCGATATGAAAATCAACCATGGTCAAACATGATTAGCCATGGTCAACGATAGTTAGCCATGATTAACCATGGTTGAATTTCATCAACCATGATCAACCTTAATTAAATTATATTTCATCATGATCAACTATGATGGTCAACAATGGCTAATCATGGTCAACCATGGTCAACCGTGGTTAAATGTTGCATTATGCCAAAGATTGTCTTGATATGAAAATCAACCATGGTCATCCATGGTCCAACATTGCATTGTGACAAAGATTATCTTGATATGAAAATCAATCACGGTGAAGCATGGTGAATAATGATCCAACGTCACATTGTGACAAGGATTGTCTCAATATGGAAATCAGCCATGTTTATTTTAGGGTTTATAGGATCAATGGTTTAATATTATTCACTTAGGTTTATAGTCCCTTGGGTTTTCAGTATTAATTTCTACGATTTATTATTCCCTTGGGTTTATAATATCAATCATGGTTAACCATGTTTTATAAATTCAATCATGGTCAACCATATTTTATAAAATTAATCGTGGTCCACCATGGTTAATCATGGTCAACCATTGTCCAACATCACATTGTGACAATGATTGTCTCAATATGAAAATAAAACATTGCCTCCACAATGAAAATAAACCATTGCCTCCAATGATTTTCATTAATTTTTATGTAATAATATTGTTGTTATTGTATTATATATGCAAAAGAGAAAATATTGAAAGGCTTTGAATAATCTGGACTGGATAGTATTGGTGCTTCTGAAAGTGCCTTTATGATCTAGGAAAAAGAAAATCTAGCTTGCACATTCCATTTAACCTCATGATTCTTTTTAAGCATATCAGTGATATTATTTACAATCTCAACAAAGTTAGGTATAAATATTCTCAATAAATTGATTTTACCTATAAATGCTTGAATTTCTCTCTTTGTTATGGGTAAACTAAACAACTCAGTAATTGATATTCTTTTAGGATCTACTATGACTCCTTCCGTTGAAATGATATGGCCTAGAAATTTTTCTTCCTTCAAGGCAAATATTGATTTCTTGGGATTAAGAGAAATCCCAAATTTCCTACATTTCTTAAAAAAATTCTTCAAATGTTTTATATGCTTTGGATTACAAAAAGACAGCTAAATCATCAAGGTAAATTACCATGAATTTATTTATTTTTCTAAAAAAATTTAAGTCGATGGTTGTTTAAAAGGTCGTCCCTTCATTTATTAGGCCAAAAGGCATCTTAAGATACATGAATGTACCCCATGGTATGGTAAAATCTGTATTTTCCCTGTCTTCTTCACTGACCAATATCTGATTGTATCCAGAAAAATCATCTAACATTGAAATTTTGTTTGACTTAGTTACTCTTTGAAGCATATGGTCCATCTTTAGCAGTGGGTAATTATCTTTCAATGAAAATTTTTTAATTCCTAAAGTCAACACACAGTCTTATTTCCTTGTTCTTTTTCCTGACAGGAACTAGATTGGCTAGCCATTGAGGATATTTTAAATGAACTATGATTTTTGCATCAAGTAGTTTCTTTACTTATTTTTTATTATTGGCAGCAAAATTGGGTTTATTCTCCTCAATTTCTCCTTAAATAATTTAGCTCCTGGTTTTAAATGAATCTTATGTTCAATGATAGATGTGCCATAAGTCTTGAAATCTTCATATCTCCATGTGAAAACATTTTTATATTCCTTGAATAAATGAACAACTTTGTCTTTAATCTCCTGCGGTAGCATTGCTAAAAGTTCAATGTTTCTAACCTCTTCTTTTGTACCAATATTAAATTGTTGCACATCATCTTGTTGTGAATTTAGCATTGAAGGTTTTATAACATCATTTTGGTCAAACAATCTCTCAAGGGGAACTAATCCTTTAGGAATATCGTTGTTAGATAACTAAATAATATCGTGGGCAACTACTTTCTTCTTGAAGTTTATTTTTGAATAAATAATACTTTATGTGACTATTTCATTATTCTCTTCATCAATATGCAGGCAGGAAAATTCCTCAATAGTTTGCATAAACTTTTTAAATTTCTCATCATCGTCAAATACATTCCATTGTTTTACATTATCATGGATTGAAGCTTTGTACCTAACCTCAATCTGGTATTGTAATTGAAAAGATTACGGGACTTTGAAAGTACTTGCAGAAACTTCCAAATAATATCCTTGCATGTTATCCTCTCTTGGTATAAGTTCAATGTTAAAAGCTTGGAAATAGTTCTCTACACAATCCCATGTCTCATTTATGTAAGCTTTTAATCTAGGATGTTTTTTCTGACAAATATTTCTAACTTCTCCCACCACTAATTCTGAATCACCAAACATTGAGAATCTCTAAACCTTCATTTTCTTGGCCAACTCCAATCCTAGTATTAAAGATTTATATTCTACCATATTGTTAGTGACCTCAAAGTCTAGTTTAAAAGATTGTGTAAAAAATTTCTTTTTAGGTGAAACTAAAACAATCCCAACTCCATATCCATCTCTAGAAAAAGCCCCATCAAAATACATATTCCAAACATCATTCTCTAAAGATTGAAGAATATTCACAATGTCTTCAATTTTGTTTTGTACATTGCACCCATCATTTATAGCTAAAATGAAACACCCTAAATCTTGGTCCACAACATATATAGGGTGATTTACAGCTTGGCTAGCATTACACACAATATTTGTAAATATTACTTCTCTGTACAATCTTATGTTCTCTTCCATAGGCTGGAATGGTAACATATGACATATCCATTTGTAAACTTCCTCTTGGTTTAGCACACAAAGTTGATAATAGCATACCAAATTTTGGGCTAATATCTGTAACCATTATATCCATTACAACACTCTTAACAAGAATCTATGGTAAGGTTACTACTAGATCTTTGATCAATGCCAAACATTGCACCTTTTTTGAATCAAATGTGTATAAATCATGGTAGGGTCTTGTCACTTGCAACTTAAGTTGATCCATAATAATTTTGGGCATTAAATTATGGGATGCCCCTGAATCTAACATGCAATTATAGAGGAGAAAATAATGAATCCTTAGAGTCAAATTGAAAGAAGGAACACTTCCATCTTGAACATCTATACTTGGTCCAAAAATAATCGAGGGTTTTTCATCTTGCGAACTAATTACATCTCCTTCAACATCTACACTTGAAGATTGGATTATTTATATACTTGTTGTTTATAACCCGATTTTCTCTTGAGTTCTGATAAAGGAATTAGAATTTTGACTTTTTCTAGTTCCCTTTCTACGTTAAAAACAAGAGGAACACATTTATCTGTTGTAGATTAATCCAATGGCTGACTTTGAGATTGTGAAGATAAATTTTAAGCATTTTGTCTTGTGATAAATCAAAGGTAACTTTCTTTACAAGTTTGTCTGGACCTTTTCTTGGTCTAAGATCATATCTTTTGTTTAGCTCGACAATTAGAAATTCAGAAAAGCCTTGGTATCTAGAAACTTCATAATATTCTATATTATGAGCTATAGGCTGAACTTGATTCAAGGAACAATGGTATTTTCTTGATGTTGATCACCAAAATAATTTATGTCATCTAGAATAGGTGTTATTTCTTCCACAACCTTATCATCTATCATCAATGGAGGTTGAATCTACCGGTCATTATTCTTTCTTTCCCTCTGTAAAATTTGTGGTTGAAAGGGTCTTCTGTATATTCTCGGTGGTCTATTCACATTTTGTTGTGCTTGTCTAGGTTGTGTTTCCATCCTTAAAATTCTACTAGACAAGTTTCTCAACATTGAAGTGATTTCATCAATTTTATGTTCCTCTTCCTTAATTTTTGAAAATGAACCAATTTTTGTTCTTGACTTCAATTCCCTTTCTGCATTTTTTTCCTTTTCTCTCAGTTTAATTGATGTTTCTCTATTATCCTCAACTTCTATTGCATCAGTTTGAATATCTTCCAAAGTTTTATATTTTCTTTCTCTCAACATTAAAGAAAAATCATCATCAAATGCCTTAGAAAATCTAACCTTTACTGCAATGACTGGATTTTTGTAGTCTATTGGCATCTTTTTATAAATTTTAATAAATCTCTTAATGAAATATGACAAAGGTTCATTAGGATTCCCTCTGAGCTCCTCAAATTCAATCAAATAATAAACATGTTCTTTCTTTATTCTCCACTAGTTTATGAAAATATTGGTTAACTATGCCCATGCATAAATAGAATGTGGTTGTAACTGTCTAAACAAAATCCTAATATTTCCTTCTAATGATTAAACAAACAACCTCATATAAACATCTTCATGTTCTATATTCGTATTATTTGCAAAATCCAAAAATGCAGATAAATGATTCGTTGCATTTGGTCTTGTTTCCCTGTTGTTTCTAGGAAATTGTGTTAGATAACCTTAAGGAAAATCATGAATTTGAGATATTGGTGGTAGTGCTAATGTTGCATCTGTCTGCCACAATTGGTCTTATCCCAGCCATTTGTTTTTGTTTTGAAACTGATTCTTTAGGAGACAAGGGTTTCTTGGAAGATGTCAACCCTGAAAGAATAATCGTTTTTGGAAATTGAGGATGAATAACTAACTTTTCAACTTCAGGAACAATCTTACCTTGATCTTCAAAATCCAAATGGTTTGTATAAATTTTAAGCTCCTCTTCAGGTTGATCAAAAGTAGAAGGAAGTATGGACAACAAAAGATATAAAATCTGTAGGTTTAAGCTCAAATAGTTTTAATTCAAGTTATGCTTCTGTATTAGATGATTATGAAAGGGAGATGAGAAGTTAAAAGGATTTAAGTTGATGGACCAATAAGGTAGATTATAGGTCTACTCACTTAGAAAGAAGTTCTAATACTTTAAGAGGTAAATTAGATAAATCAGAAGGTATAGGAATTGGTTCAAACTATTCAGGTTGTGAAATTGATTTTGATTGAAAAGAAGCGGAAATGGAAGCTTCAAGTCTATTTCTGAGGGAAAAAATTTGTACAAGTCTCTCTGGATCTAATAATGAAGTGAAGATCTTAGGATCAGAATGAGATTTGGTATGCCTATGTGAAGCCAGATTTAATCTAAGAAGTCATCAAGTGAAATATTTTAGCCTGCTAGCCTCTTATTCACCATTAATAGGTATTTCTTATCAATTTCCAGAGAAAATAAACTTTGAAACTTTGATCCTTGGTAATGGTGCCAATATGATGTTGTTTATTTGTAGATAGTTCTAGGCTTGGGAACTATGCCAAATCATCTAAATGAGGATTTATTTTAAATGGATGATCAATGACTTAAACCATTTACATGCACATTATACAATACTTGATATTAACAACATATAATTCTTTTAAATGTTTGTGATAGGAAAAAGATGAAAACACTTGATAATGAAATATCCTTCCTAAATATCTCATTATCAAACACAGTAGAGGTGTATAGAAATATTTCGATAACTAACACATATATATTTGAGAGATGACAAAAGATAATAATTTTTTGATGCAGAGGTACCAATTTAAACAAACTATTCAATTAGCTATTCTTAGTAATGATTAACTTTACAAGGCTATCAGGGAGATCAAAACTCAACCTAGGCTTACCTAGTACTTCTATATTACCTCAAATATATGAAGAAAAATAGAAATGATTACATAGGAAAACTCACATCAACACCAATGATGCTAAAAATTGAAGCCATAAGCCTTTGATTATCTTTAAAATTTCCAAAAATACAACAATGCCCTTTGGTCTTGTCAAAGTATCCACCCTTCTTACTTCGAATTACAAAATATATATAAAGTCTTTTCAAAATATCGAATCTATTACAATTTTTACCTGAAAAGGTCAACAGTATCCAAACCAAAATAGTTTGGATAAATCTAATTAATGTAACTGAAAATAGAGATCTTTGAACTAATTTAGTGGAAATGCATCCTATTCGAGGATCTTGTTTCAATTGCTGCCAATTAAATCTGCATTCTTCTAATTGTGCTCTTGTTCTCGCTACAAGATCACAGGAAAACCTGCTTGCTACTCAACTAATAAGTTCAACGAACTAATCCCACTAATCATCATCTGGGCATGAAAATTTTATTTTGTATTCCTCATCTAACTCAATATACTTTTCACAGGCGGGTTTTATTACAAAAAGATGATGAAGCTCATGTGAAATAAATAAATCATTTTCTAAACCTTGGAGAAAAGTTTCACCCCTAATATTTCCCTCTACTTTGGAAAATTTTGAGCTGTCTGTTGCTATATCATGTAACGTTTGTTGATAATCTTTCTACTGGATTAATTGACCATGAGAATCTATTAATGATGGTAGACCTTTTTTCTTAAGAAGAAAGAATTTTTTATGAAACTTTTTTATGTGAACTTCTATATTTTGGTATTTGTTCTCTAGTTGTAGCATCAAATTCCTTTTTGTTAACACCTTTTTTACTTCAAGGACTGCATCTATTCTATCTTCAATTGCCACGTCTTCGAGCTTTTCTCTGGTTTTTTAATTTAATTCTTTGATAAGTTTAGTTGCTTCTCTAGGTTTATGGTTCAATTCTTCCTTGATCTAAATAATGGCTACATTTGCTTTGTGCACTAGTTTGTTCTTGCTCAAAAATAATATCTATAGATGTCCAAAAATCTGAAATAGTTGTATTAATGTCTACCCAAATCTTCTCCTTAGCTTCTCACAATTTTTGTGCATTGGTTGATTCATCTATATATTTTTCAAGTTGTTTTGTAAGCTTGAAATTCTTCTGTACTTATGAAATATATGCATTATCTACTTTAATTTTGTTTTTTTTTTCCTTTTGCAATGATGCTTTAAAATTTTCAATTTCCATATTTCTTAATGGAATATCCCCCATTGCTTTTGAGAATTGTTTTGTTGAATCTTGGTTGTATTATCTTGTTTCTACTATTGAATTTCCTACACTAGTTTGTTGTTCTTTCTCCCTCAAAAGTTTTTCCATGTCTGACTCTATTTTTTGTATCTAAATGTTTTGCTCAATAATCATACGCAACATATTTTCTTTTTCCTTTTCTAACTTTCCTACTTCCTGATCTTGAGGATGCTTTGTTTTTGGCAATTTTAAGTGTTTCTAGAACCTAGAATAGGTAGCAATTTTAAGTAACTCCTCCTTCTTCTTCATTTCTCTGAATCTAGCAAAAGTATTTTGTCCACTAGAAGAAGGCGAAGCAGATGCATCAGGGATTGTTTCTTCAATTTGTTGTAAATTGAAAATAAGTTCACTTAATAACATTACTATATTATATACCTTTGTATTTCTGCCTTCAGATGACTCCTCCTTTGTATTCTTTGTCTTTATTCTTTTGGAAACTCCGAATTCTGCTAATTTAAAACCTTAAATAGTAGGAGAAATGTTGTCACTTGGTCTTTTTAACTCCTTCTCTTTAGGTATAGGAGGTTCCAAGGTTATTTGACTACAAACCTACTCTTCAACCTCCTACAAAATATTCTCCTCCCAAACATCCTGGTTAGCACATTATTCAGTCTCTTGCTTAGAGAAGTGAGTATAAGGAGCTTACTTTTGCTCAACTCTAAGATATGAAATTACTCCCAAAGGATCAAAAGTCTAGCTAAGACTTAATTTAAACTTCATTTGACTTAACAAGCTCTCCACCTCCTTATCAGTTGCTCTGGTATTTACTATGAATGGACCAACTTGAGCTTTTAGTTTGAATTAAGCTTTTTCTTTCTGGACACAAAGTGAATTTCATCCATATTCATGCTTTGTATTATGAATCCTGAAGAAAAAATCCTCATAGGAACAAAAAATGGTAATTTGTAGGGTTGCAACTTACAACCATAAACTCTTATCTCGGTAAAATTATGATATAAATACCAGTGTTTCAATTTTTACTTCTCACTCAAATGCACAATTCTCTTAATTTCTATTGATATCCTTAGGATTGCATCACTACTAAGTAGACATAATGACAAATATAGAAACTGATCTACAAAGTCACTAAAAGAGTAATCTTCTGAATTCCTTCTAATTAATGAAGTCCAATGAATGATAGACTGCAACCTTCCCTATCAGTCTAAATTTTGAAGGGGCATTTTGAATCTCTGAGACTGGTGATCTAGTAATAAATACACTAATACAGATTGATGTTTAAAATATCTCTCTACATTAAATTTCAAGAATTGTTCATGAATGATATCTAAAATAAACTGGCCAAAATTGAGAAGAATAGAGGGCTCTTTCCTAGATGAAAAGATTGTTAGGATAGGATGACTTCATCATTTCATTCGTCACTTTGATAGCCTTAAAGACAACAAGCAATATAAATTACTTGTCTAGACATTTCACAAAATGCTGCTGAGGAATATGGTGGATTATGATGAGGCAATTGAGAACCTTCTGGCATGAAAGACTCAAATATGTTGACTAGCTACTAAAAGGTTTTTTTTTTTTTTTTTATAGATTTCCATTAGTGAATCAACTGAAAAAGTGTGAAGGTAGCATGGAGGGTTAATCTGCAAGACCTGGCAAATGGATTTTAGGGTTACGGAGAACAAGGATTCACCATTTTTGGCTACTATTTCTCTCTGGCTAGGCAAATAATGTTTTTCACACCAGGAAACAAATTCAGGAAATTGATGGGGTTGAGGGAAAACAAACTGGGGTAACATGGATTCCCAAAAATTGAACTCATCACTAGCATCTTCAAACTTTTGGAAGGCCCAATTCTATAATGTATACAAGTCAAATTCACTTTTGGTCTCTATGATTTTGAAATCAGTATCTACTAGAGGGAATTCATCTAAATTCAGGGCCAAGGGAACATTGGGTTCTCAACATATATTTTACTCTTTATCTTTTGAATACTCGTTCTTGATTAAGAGGAGAACATGAAATTGCAAATATCTAATGATTTCTTGGTCGTTTGATGTGGTTCACTACAAAATTCAGAAACATTTTGTCATTGGGAGCCCCTACAAACACTGTTGGAATGAAGGAAAATGACAAGTTTGATTGAGGATAATTTAGTTTAGAAAATTGTTTTGAATATCTGTTAACGAATTTAACGGTTAGCTCGTCGAAAATGACTATCGAAACATTGGTGGGAATGAATTTAATGAATCAACTGTTATATCATTAAAAATATAAGAGAAAATAAGGATGGCTAATTTGGCAGTTATCTAGAGGAGAGGATAAAATGGCGAGAGTGATAATGAAAGTAATGGTTAGATGAAAGACAGTTTGGCGGTGGCGGGTGGGGGGGGGGGGGGGGGGGGGGTGGGGTTGTTGCAGTAAATAGTTTTGTAGAGGGGGTGCGCAATGAAACAAAAGCGTGACACATCACTATTGGTGGTTTTCCTTGAAACAAGATTGTGGTCCCCTCCCCCACCCCCTTTCGTTAAATGTCGAGAGGTGCGGGGGGGGGGGGGGGCAAGGGGGCATGGGGTGGGGTTCACAATCGATTTTTAACTGTTTATTGCGATGAAAGTACCATTTATTCTTTTGAACATACACAAAGAAATATGTGATGGGATTTGCTAAAATAAACCAATAAACAAAGTTTTTTATTTTGCTCCATAAATTAAATTAAAATCGACATTTATAAAGATAGGCCCAAAATTTTATTGCAAAGTGCAGTTAAAATTATATATATATATATATATATATATATTATATATATATATATATAATATATATATATATAATATATATTATATATTTATATATATATAATATATATTATTTTATTTTAAATAAATTGCATGGGTAAAAAATGGTTACAACAGAAGGGATCAACTTTTAGAACCCAAATGTCTAATGGATCTTGCTTTCTTGCTTGGAAAGCCATGAAACCAAACATGAGCTTAATGGTTGAAGTAATCCCTTGCAGATTGAACTAAGCCACTTCTTGACAATTTAGTTATGAGATATAACTAGGAGAGAGAGCTACTGGTTGAAAACCAAGTTATGAGATGTGATTGGAGGTTGTGGGGTATAGGACGGTGCCCATCTCCCTTACACATCAAGGAAATAGGCCTTCAACCTCTCAGACACACAACATGGTGGGCTACAATATCAATTAACACAATTTGAGAAAATTATAAATATATTGAAATAACAAAGGAGAGGAGAGTTCCAATAGTTTGCAGCAAGGAAGATTAGGCCAAACTCTAGATCTACAACAAAGAAAAAATATATATTATATTGTGCTTAGGGAGGCTTGAGCTTATTTATCATTTTGATCATATTTATATGAGTATTGTGAATTTTGGAGAGATTAAGACTTCTAAATTATAATCCATTGGTTTCTTTTGTTTCCTATTATTTACATTGTTGATTCCCTCATACTTATTCTTGTAGCATTTGCATACTCTAATTGCCTAGGCAAGATGCTTTTATAGTTATTGCACTTTGATGGTGTTGATTTAGTTATGTAGTGTGTTAAAATGTTATAAAACTCATTTGGTGCACCATAAGGCGATGCCAATTGATTCACTAGTTCTCCACATACTTAATTGGGAAGAATTGGGATTTGATGATGCTTTTAAATGTACCTCACTTAGTTATTGGAAAATCATCATCTAGCTTAAGTGTTTTTATGTAGCTTTCCCACTAGGTTAGGGCATGGTCCTCTAATTGTAGTTGGAAAAATGTAGCCTTTCACTCTGTTCCTATGTTATGGACACTAAGGTAGTTGCAACTAGTGATTCAATTGAACAAAATGAATATCAGCTTGAGAGGGTTTAATATCCATTTTTGCTTCTATTTTAAATAGAGATTGTGAAGAAGTAATGAAATTGGAACTTGGTTGCTCTTTCTTTGAATCTTTTTTGAGCTTCATTTGTAGGTGTCTATTGTATTTTGATTTCTTGTTTGATCTGAATTCTAAATAAGAGCCACCAACACATCTAAAAGGTCCAAACGTTCTCTAAAGTTGCCATGCTGAGGGTCATGTTGCAAGATACATCAACAACTTGTTCATCTAGCTTAAAAAATCTCTCCTCTACCTCATCTCAAGGGTTTTTATGAATAGACTTATCCACCTTGTTTAGGGTTTTGAAACTTTCTTCTTAAGCCAATTCTTAGATCTTGGAACTTCTCATGAAAGGCCCCCAAAATGGGCTTTGATATTGATATGAATTCTAAACTATTATGAATATTCCACTGTAACAATTCATCACAACAAATCTTACATATATATAATTCTATTTTAATATGCAATATGTCGCCTTAAATATCTTTGTATAATTAATTTTATAAATAAACAAAGTAAAAACAATAGTTTGGTATTCTTATCATTTCTTCATTGCATGGAGAGATGCTATACAACCTAGTATGAAAGAGATGTTGTAATGTCATATCCTATGTTGTTATATAAACACTTTGACTCACTCAGATTGCATAACAAAAAATTAATAATAATTAAAATAAAATTGAGGTAAAATAATCGATTTAATGTTGGTGGATTTTGGGCTACAAGTTTTGACAACCCATGGTTTTGCTAATCACAAGTCATTTCACAATCCAAATATTTTATAAATATTTTATTTTATTTTAGTGTTATACACATTTTTTTATATTGAATCTAAAAGAAAAAAGGTTATAATCTCTTTCAAGATTATATTTAAATTTTCTATCCTCTCTATTACTAAAAATATTTTGTGGATATTCCATAGAGATTAAATCAAAGTTTTAATAAAATAAAAAATAAGAATACTTTTATATAGATAGAGATGTGAAATTTATATAATATAAATATATATTAAGAACTAGGCATACCAAAGATTTACTAAGTGATGAGAGGAATCAAATTTATAGAGACACAAACCTTTTATTCAAATTTTATATTAAGAAAAATGTTTACATTTTGGAAAAAATTTAATTCCTTGATAAATACAAAATTAAAATGAATCTATACTAATATTTAAATATTAAATCATTTTTTAATTAAAAAAAATACTTATAGATAAACATGGCTAACTTTATGCAGAGTAATTAGAAAAATATATTTTGTTATTTAATCTGATGTCTTAATCATGAAAGAGACTTCCTCTATACGCTTTCTCCTTGAGGGACAAGGATGACATAAATCTTCTTTTCTATTGAGTAATATTTAAAATATTGAAATACAACAAAGCTTGAGGCATTCTATTTGTGTATGAGAAACACAAAGAAAGCATACATGTTGGGGAACATAAAACATGGGGAAAAGGCTATGAACCCAATTTTCAAAGGGAAAATCCAATATAGTTTTATTTTTCCAGCATTGACTAAGGCATTTTATTTGTGTATGAGGAAGCACAGATGTTGGGGAACATAAAACATGGGGAAGAAGTTGTGAACCCAATTTTAAAAGTGAAAATCCAATATAGTTTTTTTTTCCAGAGTTGACCCCAACCTGGAGGTATATGAATGGAAAGAGATAATATGGAATCATTAAAGAGGTGGCCCCTTTTATTATTATTATGGACACACTCACCTCCTAGCTAAAGCAACGGTGGAGAGTTATATAAAGATTAATAAATCACAACCAATGGTGTAGCCATATAGAGATTAATAAATCACACCCCATGGTGTTGAAAGTGAGATGAAGCTCAATTCCCGAGAGCACATTATCAGTGGGTCAAAAGCACACTATCCCGTCCCCTTCGACATTACACACGTATGAGAATCTTGCTACCTTAATTCGGGCTTGGGATTCCACATAATATTTTATGGATTGGGTACCATAATAATCTTTGGCCAATACCTTTCATCATTGAATCACGAACTAATTGGTTTTGGGAATGATGTTTTAAAATATTTTATTAAAATATCAGACATTATTATTTTATATGGGTAGAATGGCTACCCCTCATTTACTTTAATAAACTAAAGCGCTCTATTTGTCAAATTTGTGAAAATGAAAAGCTAAAGAGAAAAGTGAGCGCATAAACGAAGAGATTCCTCTTACCCTCGACTCTACATCTTTTTATTAGGGTTCTAGTGCATTCACTTTATATATTAAAAGAGTTTCACTTTATATATTATTAGGGTTGTTTTTAGTGTGTTTTTTTTTGGAATTTTAGGTGTTGGAATTCGGCAGAAAAAATCAAGATGAAATTTTGATTTGTGTTATTTAAACTAGTTTTTTGACTTTATATGGATTCAACACCTTGAAAATTTTTAGGGCACTTCTATTGTGTAGGGGTTACCACAAAAACTTGTGATTTAATGAATTCCTACCGGATTTTAGAGAAATTAGACTGGAAAAATCTATCGGAAAAGCTTCCAAAAAGTCGCACTAAAGACAACTCGATACATTAAATGTTTGACATCCAAACCATTTGTTAGTTGCTTATCAAATTTGGCATTGACATTGTTTAAAAGAAAAAATTTAAAAATTCAATCGCTAGAGTGCGTGAATTCTTTTTATGATGGAAATAGATTCAACACAGTGAAGAATTTTTGGGCACCCAAAATCCTCGAATTTAATAGTTGTAACTAAATTTTCAAACCTCTAGATTTTATCTAAATCTTACTTGAATTTCTATTATTTTCTAGGCGAAATTGTAACTTTGTTAAACCCCTAGATCAAATTTCTGTAAATATTAAGTATTAATGATTGGTTGAGTGTTAATATAGTACAGTGATGTGTGGTTTGACCGTAAGTCTACTTGGGTGAATCCTGGAGACTGTAGTTCAAATCTCATTGAGTACACTAGCCTGCTGTGGTGGATGCTCTAGAAGCAGAGTCTCCCACCCCGCCTTGGCGGCACAAGAGTCTCGCTTTGCTAAGACCGCTAAAACCATAAGATCTTAGTATATCAACTTGCAGGTGAAGTAGAGTCCCCCACCCCGCCTTGACAGCACAAGAGTCTCGCTTTGCTAAGACCGCCCCAATGGCTTATGATGCAATTTACGCCCCAATGGGCAGGAGTTAGGACTTCTGGAATCGACTTCAAACTTAGTTTAGTTTTTCCGACTACTAGAATCGATTTACT
Source organism: Pinus taeda (assembly GCA_000404065.3). Classification (NCBI taxonomy): domain Eukaryota; kingdom Viridiplantae; phylum Streptophyta; class Pinopsida; order Pinales; family Pinaceae; genus Pinus; species Pinus taeda. The sequence continues at coordinate 152,929 of APFE030516362.1, read as the reverse complement.
TCAAACCCATGGGATTTCGGTGAAAAATTTCTGCAATCCATTTAATTCAGACGCATGGGATTCTAGCGAACGCCTCTCAGTCATGATATCCATCTCATTTAAGCTATCAGTCATCATTAAAGCAGCAACTGACAACCCACATAGTAACTGATTCACCATATAGTTAAAAAAAAATGATTGGTTGAGTGTTTTTACCTCTTTTCTATTAGATATTATTTTATTCTCATTCAACCATCAAAATGTAAATACTTTGACTTAATAATTTAGTTGATACATATTTTTTTAATTATCTATTTATTATAGCTTTTGGAGGTTTTTCCTAAATATTTAACTTCATATTCAAACTTTTCACTATTTTTTATTTAAAAAAACACAAGTGCGTGGTATTTTCCATGGGTTTGTTTCTCTGGTGGAGTGTTGGGCAGAGATGAAATTTGAAAAAAAAATTGCTTCAAATACAGCGAAAACTTTACTTCGTACTAACATATCAAAAGACATTAAAATTGCAGAAACCATCCCACATATCAAAATGGACATTAAAATGGCAAAAACTATCAAATTTGAAACATTATACTTCAGATTTAATTCAGACTTGACTGGTGAGCAAGGTAGGAATTTCAAACCCTAGGCACCTGTCAAATTTAATGGTTTGAGCAACTCTCAATTTTTTTAATATAAAATATTAACCATTTGTAAAAACTTTTAGCTATAGTTGACAAAGAAATCACCCCCATAACAAGTAATTTGCACATCAAATTCTATCCCTGCAGGCGAGGTAGGCTATGGCAGGCATAAGACCGTGCAGTACACGCAGCCCATTTTGCCTGCTTATGGTACTATGTTACTGGCAAGCGCTCTGTTTCAAGAAGTCTAGGTTGCATTCACTATTACCGGCGAGTGAGGGAGCCGCCGCACGTGACACGCAGAAAAGGACGAGTGGGGCCTACTGGTATACTTGGTGTACCAAGTGTGGAATCGGGGGTTTACGGGTACAGTCGTATATTTGGGGTTGAGTGGGTGACGTCAGATACCCCACCAAGGGGGAGCGGAAAAATTGCAGGGGAATGGTAAATTAAAAACTTTGCAGTCTAGTTAAATTTACTTTACATGGTATTAAAATATGAATTGTGCCCAACGAGGCGAACTGCTCCTATTTCGAATACACGTACCTTAAAAATAGTAATAATAAAAAAAGTAAAAATAAAATTGACTAGAGGGTCAAAAATAAAATTGATTAGATATCCATATTCCCTAGTTGAAGTTCACTAGCTTTTGGATTCTCTCAATTTAACTTTTGAAGGTGTGTTGTGTTGTTGGTAAAATTAAGTTACCTAACCCTAAACTCATTGAGATTTGGGCATTAATAAGATAAAGCATTATATGCTTGTGCAAGTACATTATCTTGAGTTCAATGAAGGCAGGCGTGGATATGGAAGGGCACTCAACTCTATGCCATCATTAGGGTGGGACCCTTGAGTGTGAATTGTCCTTTTGAATAAAATCATTGCAACACAAATATCCATATTTTTATAGTTAATAAGTGTTGCAGAGCAGCTCATGTCCTCGAAATTGTATACTGTAAGGTCATCTCATCTCTGACTATCACATTGAGACTGTTGGAAATGTAACGGGCTCCTCGGATTTGTATTAACATAATGTCACCCCTCAAGGCTCAGCATCCTCTCATAAACTTTGTTGCCTTCCTAATTGGCTGCTATATAACAAGACAACTCACTTTGACCATCTTAAAATTCATTAAGGGATTTTTAATTCAAACACAATATATATTTAGGCTTACATGCTAGAGAGAATTTCAATAGTGATGTTGGGTGGGGTGGTAAAAGTGGTCATGTAATGTTGTCCTTCATAGAAGAAATTGATTAATTTTTGAATGAGGAAAGGAAGGATAAAATTATTTTCTCTATTAATGTCAAAGAAGGTATATGAAGTTGAGGAAAAGAGTTAGATGTCAATGGAGATTCAAAAATGGTTGGATGAGTTGACAAATATTATTGTTAATGATATGTTAATGGAAATGCCTTTTTGAAAAATATTTCACATCAGATTAGATTGGTTCTAGGATTAAGTTTATCTAATAAAGCTTCATACCTAATGAATCATGTAGAAAGTGAAGAAGTAAATCAATAGGTGCAAGGATCACTTAATAGGGGGTTGATTCTAGAAAGTTTATGTCCTTATGTTTTCCCAATAGTTTTGACACCAAAAAAGAGTGGTGAATTAAGAACGTGTATTGATTCAAGAGCTATTAACAAGATTAAGATCAAGTATTGGTTTTCCTTAGCACGAATGGAATAGGTGATGGATTGCTTGAGTGGGGAATTTTTTATTTTTTATTTTTTTTATTTTTATTTATTTTTTATTTTTTTTTTTTTTATTTTTTTATTTTTTTTTTTTTCAGAGATAGTTTTAAAGAGTGGATATCATTAGATTTGGATAAGAAAAGGTGATGAATGGAAGACAATGTTTAAGATGAACGATAAATTGTTTCAAAGGTTGGTTATGCTACTTGGATCAACCAATGCACCTAGTATTTTTATGATATTGATGGAGAAGGTATTCAAACCATTTTGGGGAAAAAAATCATCATTATCTTAATGACTCTAATTTTTAGTAGATCCAAGGAAGAGCAGTTGGGGCATATGAAACAAGTGTTGGAAAGGTTGAAAGTAAAGAAGCTACAAATTGATGGGAAGAAATGCACTTTCTTGCAAGAAGAGTTGGTTTACTTAGATTTTGTAGTTTCCAAGGAGGGTATGAAGATTCCCGAAAAGGTTAAAACCATTACGAACTGACCAATTCCTAGATGTACATTTGATGTAATAATTTTCAATAGTTTTTGGGAGGTTTCATCAAAATTAAATCATAAAATCTAGTGGGATTTATGCACCACTCATTGAGTGTATGAAGAAGTGAGTATTCTAGTGGATAGAAGTAGCATCAAGGTCCTTTGAAACCTCGAAGAAAAATGTAATTGAACGTCAAATGTTAGCACTTCCAAATATTAGTAAGGTAATTCAAGTGGATTATGATGCAAGTGGTTCAACCATTGGAGTAGTTTTCAATCAAGATGGTAAGCTAGTAACATTATTTAGTGAGAAGTTATATGATGCTAATAAAACATACTCTCTTTATGATCAAGAATTATGTGTCTTTGTTTGAACCGCGAGGAAATGGAAACACTATTTGCTAAAGGATTTTGTGTTGTTTACTAATCACAAGGCACTACAATACATAAACAATTAAGGTAAGTTGAATTAGAAGCATTTGAAATGGGCAGAGTTTTTGCAATGTTGGCCATTTGTTTTAAAACATAGGTCTACAAAATCTAATAAGGTTGTTGGTGCATTAAGTTGGAGGGTATTGTTTCCAAATACCATATATGTTGACTTTGTTAGTTTGGAAATCATGAAAGAGTTGTATGTAAAAGACATTGGTTTTATAGAGGCGATGAAAACATGTAAAGAACCATAGAGTAAGAATAGAACACCATATTTTTATTTCCACATCCAATAAGGATCCTTGTTCAAACATTAGAAATTGTGTATTCGATGGAGTTCTTTTAGACTAAACCTCATTTGAAAGCTACATATCATATATTTAGGTTGGCATTTTACAGTGTCTAAAACCAAGGCATTGATGGATGAAAAATATTTTAGTCCCAGTCTCAATAAAGACGTCAAGAAATTTGTTGAGCATTGTATATTTTGTCAATTGTCCAAGAGAAGAAGTCAAAACATGGGGTTAGATACTCCTGTACTTGTACCTAAAAAGTAATGGGAAGACATAAGTATGGATTTTCTTTTGGGATTGCCTAAGACATAGATAGGTTAAGATTCAATGGTGGTGGTGGATAGATTTTCTAAGATGGCACATTTCATATCATGCAAGGAAACTAGTGATTCTACACATGTGGCTATGTTATTTTTCCAAGAAATTGTAAAGTTGCATGGGTTCCTTAACAATATCACTTCAAATAAAGATACTTAATTTCCTGGGAATTTTTGGAGAAGTCATTGGAAGAACATAGATTCTAGATTATAGCATAGTACACCACATCATTCATAGATAGATGGTTAGATTAAGGTAGTTAACTAAAGTCTCTGAAACTTGTTGAGAAATTTGATTGGAGAAAAACCAAGTCAATGGGATTTGGTTGTAACTCAAGTTGATTTTTCTTACAACAATTCAATGGATGATTCATTAGTAAAAGTCCATTTCAAGTAGTGTATAGTAGCTCTCAAAAGGGTGTTGAAGAATTGGTTAAGTTCTAGAAGTCAATGATATGAGGAGTGTTGATGAAGATTGTAGAAAGCATGCATGAAATTCATGAACATGTTAGAAAAAAAACCATAGAGTAGTGTTAGCTAGAAGCAAAAGGTGGATTTGTATAGAATGATGAAGGTTTTTGAAGAGGGAGATATAGTATTGGCACATTTAAGGAAAAATATATTTCCCATACTAATGAAAAACTCAAGTAGAATAAAATTGATCCATGCAATATTTTGAGAAAAATATCTCATAACACCTATAAGCTGGATTTGTCACAGGCCTTTGACATTTCTCCAATATTTAATATTTCTAAATTATATGAATTACATGATGAGGAATAGGATGCTAAAGTGGGCACCATGTAATAATGGGAAATATAGTTACCAATCAAGCCCACAAAACAAATTGAAGAGATTGGCAAAAAGAGTTAACTAAAAGAGCCAAGCTCAAGGTCAATTTGAATATTTAACCAAATTGAAGAACACAAATTTAGAAGATGCATCATAGATTGTAGAGGAGGAATTGGGTCGTCTTTAGTGGCTTACATTACTCAAAGGGTCCATGGTTCCATCCATATAAGCAGGGACACTCATGTTTTTCTATTACAAAGTGTGCCTGGTGCAGGAGCATCCTTAGGATCATAAAAACAACATAAAAATATATGCATTTCATATTATTTAATACTTATCTTAGTAGGAGGAATAAAGAAACTACTATTACTAAATAATTGAAGCATGCTACAAGAATGCTAAAAGGCAAATACGTAGATGCTAAATTGGAATGATCAACACCACAAGCTACTCTAGGCATTCATAGAGATAATGTAGGAGGAGCTGAAGAGTTACAAAGATTGTTGGGTTACCATTTGAATTAACACAATTTGAGAAAACCATAAATGTGTTGAAATAACAAAGGAGAAGAGAGTTCCCATAGTTTTAAAAAAGGAAGAGAAGGTCAAATTCTAGATCTACAAAAGAGAAGAAAGAGATATTAGCTTGTGCTTAGGGAGGCTTGATATCATATATCATTTTGATCACATTTCTATGAATAATATGAATTGTGAAGAGATTGAGACTTCTAATTGTAATCCATTTGTTGAATCGACATATTATTCAATAAAGGATTATATTATATCAATTTTCATTTGTTTCATGTTATTTACATTGGTGATTATGCCATACTTAGTCTTCTAGAATCTTCATACTCCAATTGCTTAAGTAAGCTGCTTTTGTAGTAGTTCAATCTGATAGTGTCAAATTAGTTATGTAATGTGTTAAAATATTATAGAACTCATTGTTGGAAATACTGGGGGGGGGGGGTGAATCAGTGTTTCTTATCAATTAGTATATTTTTAACTTTATAGAGCATTAATTGACATTAGCATCAGTTAAACATAAATTTTCATCAACACCATACAACAATGCATAACAATAGAGATAATAGACACTGATATTTTTAGGTGGAAACCCCTTCGGGACAAAAACTATCGAATACTTCTTAATATTTGTCTTTAAAAATCTTTAAATCAAGTTTTCAACTCCAACTAAAGGAGGCTCCAATCCCCTGATTTACAGGCACCAACCTATAGGATGCTCCTACACCTTGTTTACCAACTGCAACTTGAAAGACGCTCCAACACCCTAGTCTTCAAGCTCTAACCTAATGGATGCTCCAACACCCCGTTTACAAGTTGCTACTAGATGGATGCTCCAACGCCTTGTGCATGTTATAGCCTACCCTAACACTACCCTACCACCCTGAAGCATTCTCGGGCTCCAACCTGAACGAGACTCCACTCTCTTACATTGCACCACCCTGACACCCTGATCAACCAATGGACCATGTCTCACAATTTTCAAACTAGATCCACTTGTGCTTGATATCAGTATTGTAATACAAGGAACTATCAATCAAATCTTCCATTTCTTAGACAACAAATCAAATCCTAGCTTTCAATGTCGACTTTCAACACAATCGTGCCTTTTCTGTAAATTGTCATCATATGTCAACTTCACTATCACAATCTTCTTTTGTTGAACATCAATACCAAAACTTAGTAGCTTAAATCCTCAACTCACATCAAACCCTAGTTGTCAATGCCAACCCTTGCCACTGCTTGTGCTACATTTTATGCCATATAAGCCTTAAAAAGACTCATCTTTGACCATTCATGGTACCCATTGTTGTAAGAAAATTATACCAAATGTAGAAACTCTTCCCACCTCTTGGGATGATGCATGACATACATTCTTAGCATGTATTCCAAGCCTTGTTTACTCTTTTAGTTTGTCCATCTATTTGAGGATGATACATTGTACTAAATGCTAACTTTGTCTTCAAGGCAACAAATAATGCTTTCTACAACTTTGAAGTGAAATAGGTATCCCAATATGAAATAATCGTCTTGGATATTCCATGCATTCTAAACACTTCCTTCATGAAAATATGAGCAATATCAATTTCCTTGTGGTTGGACTTGATAGCTATAAATGAGTTTCTTTACTCAACTTCTCCACTACCACCATCATGGTATTAGGTTGTCTAGATGTTCTTGGTAATCCTATGATGAAGCCCATAGAAATGACTTCCAAATTCCACTCAGGAATGGGGATTGGTTATAACAATCCCACCATATTTCTACACCCCACTTTCAGTTATTGACATTCCAAGCATTTTACAATATATTCGGCAACATCATTTTTTATTCCTAGACAATAGTACATCTTTTTCATAAACGTCATCATTTTCTGATAACCAGGATGACCTGAATAAGGTATTTTATGAAATTCATTAGAGATGAGATTTTTTAAGTTTTCCATGCAAGGTACATGCCATCTACCTTTTAGATTCAACATACCATCCTCTGTGAGTGAGTAATTCTTACTCAATGCTATTTCTAGCTCTTACTACAAGTGTTCCTTCACATGATGATAATGCTCATCCTAACGCAATGGTTCATTTATATTTTATTTGATATCAAATTCACAAGTATTGATGGTTTCCACATGAGCCACGTGTACCTTTATGCTAAGTGCATTTTCTACTTTATTTTCCTTTCCTTTGATATATTTTATTTCAAAATCAAATTCATTAATCATGGCTAGCTATCTTGCTTTTCTTGCATTCAACTTGGGTTGGTCAAATAGATATCTCAACCCTCCATGATATGACATCAGAACAAACCTCCTTCCTAACAGGTAATGCCTCCACATTTTCAATGCATCCACTATCGCTATTGATCCAGGTGGCTTCTGAGAGACACACAAGAGAAAGAGGGCTTATGAATGCTCGAAAATCAAAGTGCTCAGAATGACTTCAAACTAGGACCAGAGTGTAGATCTCGTCTTCCTGATCGCGTAGGTGTGAACGGTTCGTCAATCCGAGTCTGGATGATGAAGTTATCGTGAAAAGTGTTTGCCTTAGTTCCTTTGAAAAAAGGAGGTTTTTTCTCATAAAAATGGGTTTAAAACCTTATAAGGCAAATCACATTGGAGGGAGCCCAAAGGGCAGACTTAAGGCCGGGCCTTTAGAACCCCCGATCAGAGATATCTGATTAATCAGAGTCGAGGGCATGCGATGTGCGATATTGGGCCTTTAGAACCCTCGATCGACGATCTTCGATATAGCGGATCGTAGGAAGACATGCGCGCGATATTGGGACCCAGGAAGCGACCACTTGTGATTGCAATATCGGTGATCGGCATTGGCGATTGGAGGAGCGATCAGATCGACGATCAGCTAAGGACCCTGGGCCACAACGATTGCGATATGCGATAGCAATCAATGACGCACGATCTCAATCGTCGGATCAGAAAACAGATCAACGACTAGGATTAAATTGGCATATCAACGATTAGCGGATCAACATATCGGTGATCAACGGATCGGCATATCGACGAGTAGCAATCAGCGATCCCCCGATATACAGGGTCATTGACAGAGCGATATGCAATTTGTGATCAGCATAGACCTGATAGGAAAATAAATCCTGATTGGATGAAATTTGAAGTCCGGATTATTGGATTTTCCAACGTTTTCTGTGTATTTTGTGTTTCCGTGTATATTTGTTTGTTTTAATAGAAAAAGGCTATTTCGAGGATTTTGTTGCGCTCGCTGAACCTTTTGTTCAAACGGCTTCTATTCTCAACAAACATACCCTGATTTTTAAGTGCCTTTGTCCAAAAACGTGTTATAAAAACACGATGGATGCAGAGAGCCGAGGCTAGAGACTAAGCTAGAGAGTTGTGCTACAAAGTGCTCGAGAGCTTATGCTACAGAGTGCTCGAGAGCCTATGCTAGAGGCCAGAGAGCCAATGAGGAGGCTGCGCCCAATGAAGAGCCGCAACATGAGAGGACCAGCTAGCCAGAGATAGATGGGCAGCCCGCGAGTTACTCAGAGAAGCAGAAAGAGAGAGCACCGAGAGCCGCAGAGCCACAAAGCATGACCAAGGCAGTGCAAGAAGACAAGCCAAAGAACCAAAGGGTCAAGCAGAGCCACATAGTTGCAGCCAAAGCGCTACAAAGCCAGATAACTAAAGTGCTACAAAGCTAGAGCAGTCTTCTTCTTGATTAGCCAGAGATGTCGGGATTAGCGAGGTGCAGCGACATAGTCCAGAGCAGTGTTCTTCTTACAATTGATGTTGTGAGATCGAAGCAAGCTTCATAACCTTTGACAACTTCTGTTTCAAATGCCCTGATTGTGAAAGCCAAAAAACAATCAATGTAAGGGGAGCCAAAGTCCAGATTGGTAATGGGCCACGCTTGTGCATCGAAAATGTGAACAATGTTGTTCACCATGGATTGTTTTTGCTAAAGATATGAACATCCACTTCTTCATATGGCTCGTGGTGTGAGGTATGTGATTTTTTCATGTATTTCTTCTTTTATACATTATGCTGCACAAATCCTTGATTGATATTGATGCATGATCTTTCTTATTACATGTTGTCATGATTCCTTGTCTGATTTGATGCAGAATCATCTATATGATGTACTGTTGTCATAACCTATCATGTTATGCTTTGAGATCCCTTGTTGTATATTGTTGGGATACTCTTGTTGTTCATCATGCATGTTTTTGTGTCATACTGATAGGAGTCTTTTGATTGAGAGTTCCAGTTGTGGAACATCTCCTAGATCCACTCCTGTGTGAGGGCATTTTTCCTTGTATGATCATGACATCATCTCTTGTGTACATCACCATTATTCACAACAATTAATGCAGCGGCCTACACCATCTTGACATCGGGGCCCAGAGACGTAGTCCCTTCTGGACGAACTCCATTATCAACATCTTATGTTTTCATGTGCTGATGATTGTTATGCTCCTCTTCTTTTCCGCATGCAGATGTATTCATTAATGTTATTTTAAAATGCAATTTAACACATCACAAAAGTAAAAGGTCTTGGAGGGGTCCTTCTTCACACCTGGACCTGGATCAAGTGGTATCAGAGCGGTCTTTGCCTTGATGTGAATTGCAGTGTGAACAATGGAACGTGCAATGACAGAGAATGAAAGAGCGATGTACGAGACCATGCTCAACATTTACAAGAAAATGGAAATTGTGTATGAAACTCTATAGAAAGAGACAGAGGAAAAGGAACGGTTGCAACTTTAGTTGCAAGCCACAGAAGAGGCCATGGAAGAACTGAAGCAAAACAAACATAATCTTCAAACAGAGAACGATGAATTGAATATGCGCCTACATGAAGAGAAAGAGGAGAACCAAAGTTTGCTGCAACAACTGCAAGCAAAGGATGAGGCCTTGGAACAGCTGCAACGTAACCCATGCGAGGTAAAAAGTAGTTCTCCATCTTCATGTATGTTTCTTGATGATGATTTCGCTGTGTTTGAAAATTATACCACAGGAATTAGCTCCAAACTATTGAAGAGAATGGGATATGAAGGAAAAGGCTTGGGTGTTAATGACCAAGGCATTGTCAACCCCATCAGAGTAGAGGAATTACAGGCAAGACTTGGGTATGTTAGGAAAGAAGTTGGGAAATGCATTGAGACAGTTAGCAAACCACCAACGACAGATGATGAGCAACCCTCATTAGATCTTTCCAAATCGAAAGAGGAGGTAAAATATGTTGATTTCCTTTCGATTTCATCTTCTCATAGTATGATGTTTGTTGGAGATTTGGAGATCCTAGTTACAGGGACAAACATGAGCCTCCTTACAAGGATGAGGCACGAGGAGAAAAAAGAACTTGGTGTTAATAACCAAGGCATAACTCCACATTTGGAGGTTGTGCATGAACACCCATTTGCAGGCTCAAGATACACTAAAGGAGAGTGCTCAAAGGTGTTAGATTCGTTCAAGACATCATCGAGGAAAGATAATGATGGGAAAACATCCCCATCATCCCACGACAGTGCCCATTGCAGGGAGAGAGTTGAGGCAAGCTCTCATCGCCATACTGACATCAGAGACAACAAAAGAAGGTATAACCATTTTCAATCTTCGAATGTTCATTTTGATTATGATCATTTTGTTAATAATGAATGAAGATCAAGGCATCAGAAAACATGTACCTTTTGTGGTTTACCTAACCATACCTTTTCTAAGTGTTGGAAAAGAATGGCAGCACTCATAAGGCATGAAAGACCCTCTCAACAACATGAAAGGAAACAGGTTAAGCTGATATGGAGGAAGAAAACCTACTGTAGTCATTATGACAAAAATGGCCATCAAAGAGCCACTTGTTGGAGGCTCCATCTAGAGCAGCACCTTAATGACAAAGTGTCGGTGCGTGAACCAGTAAGAGTAGTTGTTCGACAAGCAAAACCACCTCAAAGAGGTGACCCATTCACCATGATAAGTGAAAAATGGTTTCTAGACATATTTTCATTTCATGGTCATTCTTTTGTAAATCATTTATTGCATTTTTAAAGTGTAAAAGTGATGATGTGTTTTCCATCACATGGTCAGCAACAATGATGTCTGGTCATGTTTTGAGTCATATTTTGAGTTGCATGTTAAAACTCTGAAAGTGATGTTATGTTTCCATCACTTGTCAAAAAAATAGTGTTTGGCCTTATGTATGTAAATCATGTGTTGCAGATATGAGGTGTTTTCTAGCACTTTTTGAAGAAACAATGGTATGTTGGCCTTGTTGTCATAGCTAGGGTATTATGTCAATCTTGATGTAAACTTGACCACCGAGTATGTGTTTTAAACCCATGGAAAGTGTGAGATGTTTGGGTATTTAGTTGGTCATGTCATTGAAAGCATGTAATTTGTAAAACAATGTACTACATGTTGCAGATGTAGCAGGTGTCGATTCGTCGCTTAAGGCTCCGAAGAACAAAGGTGAAGGAGATGGAAGTGAGACCTTTTCAGGATGCTTGTGATGTAGACAATGTACAAAGAGAGTTGCAGATTATTCTTCATGCTTTTGGAGGACCAAAAGCTCCTCAGTGGGGAGGATTGATCCAGGTGGCTCCAGAGAGACGCACATGACAAAGAGGGCTTATGAACGCTCGAAAATCAAAGTGCTCAGAATAACTTTGAACCAGGAAATAAGTGTAGAAATTATCTTCTTGATCACAGAGGTGCGAATGGTTTGTCAATCTGAGTTTGGATGATGAAGTTATCGCGAAAAGTGTTTGCCTTAGTTCCTTTGAAAAAAAGGAGGCTTCTTCTCATAAAAATGGGTTTAAAACCTTATAAGGCAAATCGCATCGGAAGGATCCCAAAGGGCGGACATAAGGCTGGGCCTTTAGAACCCCTGATCATCGATCTCTGATTAATCAAAGTTGGGGGCATGTGATGTGCGATATCGGGCCTTTAGAACTCCCAATCGGCGATCTCCGATATATCGAATTGGAGGAAGACATGCGCACGATATCGGGACCTAGGTAGCGCCGACTTGCAATTGCAATATCGGTGATCGAAGGAGTGATTGGATCAGAGATCGGTGAAGAACCCAGGCCACAATGATTGCGATATGCGATAGCGATTAGCGAAGCATGATCTTAGTCGTCGGATCAGAAAACAGATCAACGACCAGGATTAAATTGGCATATTGTTATAGACATATTTGGGCACTGCAACCCCAATCACATATGTCCATAAACCAAGGGCATCTAAACCCCTAAAAGTGTTGTTTCATACCTTAAAATATCAAGGTCAACTGATTACATCATTTCCCAGAAGTTATCCCTGAAAAACTACTCAGAACTGGTCAAAACTGGACCATACAGACTGCTCCATGCTAAGGGTGCGATGCATCTCACTTGTAGCACACAAACGGTGTGATGCATACTGAAAAGCCCTTCTGTAGGGTGCGATGAGCGAGAGCAGACAATGGCAAAGGTAGTTTTCTAGGTGGGAACCCAGAGAATCTTCTAGAAACTGCTCATATGACACTTGCCTATCTGAATTCGCCCAGGGATGAGTAAGAGATCATGAAATATCCAAGTGGAACCAAGAACTATTAGTGAAATGACACTAATCAAAATCCCAAAGGCTGGAATTTTGTATTTTGTAAGGAAGTGTTGTTGGTTTCTCTGTGAAACATTGTATTGTTGGGTGATCTAGCTTTTCATGAGGTGAAGAGGGCTTTCATGCTGGGAGGATGGCGCTGGATCAGACAGCTAGGTTATAATCCTCTCTTCTTCTACTTCTATCAATAAAGCTATTTGAGTTTTCCTCCATATACTTGTATATTTCTGTATTGTATTTGTGTACGCATTTGTATGGTTAATGTACATCTGATTCTACATTGTTTATGGTTATAGATCTAAGATCCTCTCTTTAGGATATTATTGACCATCCCTCTTCAAAGATGCAAAAAAATATGTCAAAAGGTGTGACAGCTGCCCAAGAGTAGGGAAACCTACCCTCTCAAATGAAATGCCATTGCAGCCACAGGTACTCATCGAACCCTTTGAAAAATGGGCTTTAGACTTCATTGGACCTATTAACCCACCATCTAAGCAAAGAAAGTATATATTGGTTTGTACCAATTATGTCACCAAATGGGTAGAAGCCAAAGAATTATTTTTTGCTATTGAGCATTCAGTTGTTAGTTTTCTTTATGAGGATATTTTTACTCGCTTTAGTGTTCCAAGAGAAATTGTGATAGATCAGGGAGGTCAATTCACATCCAAACTGGTAGAAAAGCTGATGGAAGAGTACAAGGTCAAGCACAGAAAATTTACTCCTTACCATCCGCAAGCAAATGATCAAGTGGAGTCTACAAACAAAGTTATTGAAGGCATCATTACCAAGACTATTCATCTACACAGAAGAGATTGGGCAGAAAGGCTTCTCGAAGCCTTATGGGCCTATAGAACTACATGGAGGAATACAATAGGACATTCTCCCTATGAGCTTGTTTATGGGAAAGAAGTCCTGCTCCCCATTGAGTTCCAAGTTAAAACCTTCAAGATGGCAGTTCAGTTGGGAATGGATCTATCAGAAGCCCAAAAGCATAGAATGGAGCAGTTGAATGAACTAGATGAGATCAGACAAGAAGCAATCCTAAGAACTAATCTAGTTCAATATCAAAGAGCTAAGTGGCATGAAAAATACATCAAAGAGAAAAAGTTTCAAGGAGACTGGGCATTGCTATTTGATTCCAAGTTCAAAGATTTCAAAGGTAAATTTTAGACTCATTGGCTTGGGCCATATGAGATTGACAAAGTCTTTAGCAATGGAGCGGTAAGAATCAAAACCATTGATGAATACCAAACTTCTCTTATTGTGAATGGTCATAGATTAAAGATCTATCATAAGCCACTCTCAAAGGAGGAATTTGTCAAAATCTTTCAGGATAATTCTGCAATAAGGCTGGTGAAGAAGAATCCTTCTTCTCCACCAACCTAGTCCTTGTTCTTTTTCTGTTAAAAAAAAAATAAAAAATTGTATAAGCCTAAAAACCAATCACTTATTGGCAGTCTTATACAGAAAATACAGGGTGAAAATCAGAACCTTCTGATGCGCTATATTTTCCAAAAAAAGTCTCTCTCTCATTTCATAGTTTCATGTCACTTCACTTCATCTCACTCCACTTCGCTTCATTTCACTTCACTTCACTTCATCTCATTTTATTTTATCATCATATTACGCCAATAAAAGTCCTTTCGTGACCAGTTTTCATTCACTCAATCATCATTCATCCATCTACATTCAGTCATATGTTCACTGTGTCAGTTTCTACGGTTGAATCCTGTTTCCGCAGCTGATTATTGATTTCGCAGCTAACACTCTGTTATTCAACATTGACAGTCAGATGTTAGCCAAATAATAATAAGAACCAAATGCAGGTATGAGAAAGGAAATATTTTGAAGATATAAAGCACCTAAAAGCATCAACAGGAAGCAACCAATCAAAGGTCAGTGGACAGAAGTGGTAAAGTTCTAAGGTATGAGCAAAGTTCATTTCAAATAGCATTTTAAAGCACATTTTATATAGTTATGAAACCACCAGCTCCATTATATGTAATGATTCGCCTTGATAGCTCTCATAACCGCTCCATGGCCTTTACATAATTCCACCACGAACCTTGCATTAATTTTTAACGGCCTCATGATCCGTCTCTGAATTTAACTCGTGTTTAATTGTACTTTGACACTCCACTTGTTAAACCGGGTAATTATGGGGACGTAATCAATTTGATCATGGCTCTTTCCTGTCGCAAAAATTCCGTAGCCATTTTGTGAGCATGCTAACGTATATTCCGCAGCCGTCTAGTTCAAAGCTCTGCTGGGCTCGCTCTATTTCCATGCTATCCCATTGAAGTTGCATTTATTATTCATGGCCTCCTCACATAAGCCTCCACTTTGCTCCGTGAACTCATTCTCACTACCTATTCTCTGTTTTTCCATTTACAACCACTGGTTTTTCTCCACAGTCCTTCTCCACCTCCCGTTAACACAACTGTTTCACCTCCATTAGTCCATGACCCATAACCCATCACTCACAAACGTATTTTTAAGGCAGAGGAAGAAATGGGCCTACTGGTGCAAACAGAGCTGGACGGGCCTAACTTCATGGAGGGTTACCCACAATTGAAAAATGTATTAAAGAAGGCACGGTGGCTGCAGTTCATCCGGAAATTTAGAGGGCACAAAAAAGAAGTTACGAAGACATTTGCAAGGTCTTTTGATGGCATGGAAGTTGAGGTTGGAGACCTTAAATTCTCAGTCACGGAGGCATCTATTGTAGCAGCAACGGAACTCCCACAGGAAGGGGAACGGTGGTCAAAAACAAAAATTTTGATGAGAAGGCCTGGAGGATTATGTTGCGTAACCCAGGTATAGATATCACTGTCTTCAAATGTGGAATCCCTGTTTCTGCTCTAGAGGAAAAGTGGACTAGTTTATTATTGATAATCCAGAAGTTTATTACATGTGAAGGATGGTTTGGGTCCATGCACATGTACCACACCCAGCTACTAATGAATTTTCTAGAAAACTAAACTATCAATTTGCCATATTTTCTATTGAATAGCCTGAAAAAGATGTCCACAACTATATAAAAGAACTTGGATGACATAGAACCTCACCTGTACCATCACGGCCTTGTCAAAATTTTGATTGAAAAACAGTTGAAGGATAGAAAAGATACTTGGGAAACACCTGAAAGTAGCACAACAAAGAAAAGTAAGAGAAAGAAAATAAGTGTGAACATTCAGGACACTCCTACTAACATAGCTAAAGACACTGATAAGGAAGAGAAGTTGTCTGAGAGTAGGAAGGAAAGAATTGAAGGTAGGAAGCAAGGGGGACTAAAAGGGAAAAGAAATATTGAAGCTGCCTATCAAACCCCAGAACCTTTCTTGGGAGAAGATCAAATACTCTCTGAAAGATTAATCTACCTTAGGGAACAATCAGATGCAGCAAAGAGGAAAGGGAAAGAAAAAAAAATTATGAAGAAAGGGGACCCCAACTCATAGAATCTAAGGAGGAGCTCAAGACTTAAAGGAAAACTGAGGAAAGTACAAACTAAAGGGGCCCACTTCATTGAATTAGGAGAGGAAACAATAGAATAGTCTCCAACAATCTCTCCTAGCCATAGCCCACCACATTCTCAACCAAATATTGAGACCAGTCCTCCAGATATTTATATCAGTCCTTTTCAACCAGATTTTGGGGTCAGTCCAAGAAAGACTACACCTGAGATAGATCCAAACCAACAGGAAATGTATGATTTTATCGAGTTGTTGGAGAAGACTGCCATAGACCCAGGCACTTCATCTACTTAGCCTAATACAACACATGAAGCTCTAATCCAATCACTAAAACAGGAAGTTTTTGAACTGGAGGTCTTGAATAGACACATCAAAAGAGAAAAAGAAACATTGAAGGAACAAAGTAGGTTGGATAAAATTATTCATGACAACACCATGTTGCATCTTGGGATGTGGCAGAAGAAGAATAGGAAATTGAAAAAAAAGAGCAGGAGGTTGAGCAGAGCTCTTATCAACCTCAAATTCAAGTGTCTAATGAGAAAGCCTAGGATGACAGTGGTACCAAGAAAGAAGAGAAGAAGGCTAGATGTGTTAGCAGAGGTATCAGAATACATGAACTGAAGGGAGGATGGTCAAAGTTTTGGTTGCATGGGGACATGCAACAACGTCACAGTGGGGGTATGTTGAGCCCTGAAATTACATCTCTCCTACACACTTTCCTATACTTTTTCCCCTCACTAGTACCTCATAGGCTATCAAACATCATTACATATTGATTCTAAAAGAGCATTTAAGTGGTTTTCTAACTATGTTTTTGTGTTTGCTGTTTGACTTAGATTTTGCTCATTAGCTGTGGAATGTAGCCACTTTCCGCAGCTGATTCAACTTTCCATAGTTGTTTTTGTTGATCTCTATGTTTCAGGTGTCATCAAGCAAAACGAGGCATGTGGGCAGTTTTAGAATGACCTGAACATGGATCAGGTCCCATTGGTTCAGCCAAATTCGCAGAGGAAGCCCTTGGTCAAACGGTGGTCAAACGAAGAGTTCTACGGCAAACAGGACTCTGTTTTAAAACATGTGAAGGGTTCGGGACTATTCCTAGATGCATGGGTTCATTTTGACAACTGTACACTGCCCCCATGACGCAAATCCAATAGCCACTTTTGATAGATTGAATGATCTTGGCAACCATCATGCTAAGCTTACGGATGTTGTCTTTTTACGTGTCCTCAATCGAAGATGTTTCATAGGAAAACAGTTATGAAATTTCCCTTATAAATAACGCATTTGCACACACATAGAACTGATTATTTTTTATGTCGTTTTGTTGTTAGTCTTTGTATTGTGTCGTGAACTAGTCGTGTTGTTGTAACGAGAGGATTCTTCCTTTGTTTTGCAATATAACTAGACTCTGTTTTATATGACTGTGTGAGCGTAATTCTAGACTGATAGAGGGCCCCTGCTGGCTGAGGTTTCGTTTCCTTATTTCTGTAAAGTTTTTATGTGTTGTCTCCTTATTTCCATTGCACATATTTCATAGTTTATCCACCTATATATATTTCACTAGTTATGATGTTAACATTTCATTCCTGTACAAGATTTTTCAAGCATTGTATATTGTTGCTAACACTGATCAGTGTGTGTTTCAAGATAGACTAGGCCCGGGCATTTTCATACAATTTTTGCAATAACTAGTGACATGAGATTAGCCTCTTTGCTGACTTTACTTTTCTTAGTTTTTTTAATTTTAGTTATGCTTTGATTTCAGTCTTATTCACTTGCTTTTTTAGTTGGTTTAGATATCAAATTCCTGATATCATTGACGTTATCTCCTAAAGCCATAGCTTAACCCCGAAAATACTACTTACTGAGCTATCAGACTATGAATGATGAGATTTGATTTTAGTTTTATTTTTCTGTAGTTAGATATCAAATTCCTCATATCATTGACGTTATCTCCTAAAGCCATAGCTTAACCCCAAAAAGACTACTTGGCGAGCTATCGGACTATGAATGATGTGATTTGATTTTAGTTTTATTTTTATTTTTCTACAATTAGATATCAATTCCTCATGTCATTGACGTTATCTCCTAAAGCCATAGCTTAACCCCGAAAAGACTACTTGGCAAGCTATCATACTATAAATGAAGTGAATTGATTTTACTTTTATTAGTTTGCAGTTTTTGACTTGTTTGAGTGCAATAGCTTAACTTATTTTTCTATATTTAGATGAGCAACAGAAATAGTGATTTCATGATCAGTAGTTCATCATTTGTTTGATTTTACTAGCAGCGCATATCCATTTTTGTTTAAATGTCAGTTTCATTACTAGTACATTTTAAGATCCTCTGAAGTGTTAAGCTATGGAAATCATCATAAAGGACATACTTACCTTAAAATATATATCCATACTTACCTTATAAAGTATTCTTAAAACTCAGGAATATGATTTCCATTCACATTAGGAGATAAACAAAGATAAAACCCCCAAAACAAAACAAAAATTGAAAACAATAAAAGGTCAGAAAGATGTTGTCTTTCACATATAGTGCACCACACTTCATTAGTTTACGACTCCTAGATTGATAATTAATGTAGCAATTTAGGACATACTAAATTGACTAAACAACTCTATCTCTGGATCTAGTACTTTAAAGTTTGATGATGTTGTTGGTGCAATCCTTAGCGAGGAAATGCGACGGAAAAGCTCCGGTGAGACATCAGGTAATGCTTTGATTGTAGAGACTAGGGGAAGGAAAATGGAAAGAGGAAAGAGCCCTGGATATCATAGTAAGTCAAGAAAAGGTAGATCCAAGTCCAAATTGGGGATAGTGTGCTGGAAATGCAGGAAGAAAGGACACCTGAAGAAAGACTACAAGTCTCAGAAGGGAAAAGAAGGAGACGTACAACAAGAAATTAATCATGAAGCAAATGTAACATGTGATGTGTTGCAAGATGCTTTGACTCTATCTTTAGAAAACATTATTGATGCCTAGGTGGTAGATTCAGGGGCCTCATTCCATGGCACACCTAATAGAAAACATTTTCATGATTATGTTCAAGGAGATTTTGGAGAGGTTCGATTGGGTGATGATAAACCCTGTAAAATCATTGGAATAGGTACAGTTTTCATAAAACAACAGAATGGAAATCAATGGCTATTGAAGGAGGTAATGCATGTTCCATATTTCAAGAAAAATATTATTTCAACACGGCAGTTGGGAGGTGAAGGCTGTGTGACTACTTTCACATATAAAACTATGAAGGTCACTATAGGATCCCTAGTAATAGAGAAATGAGAAAAGGTTGGTACATTGTTATGCAATGGTATTTCTAATTCTGTAAATTCTTTAACCTTTACAAGAGAATATACGACATTGTGGCATCATAGGCTTGGGAACATGAGTGAGAAGGGGATGCAGATTCTTCACTCAAGAACTTTTTTTGCCAAGTTAGAATCATGTTGATTTAAAATTATGTGAGAATTGTGTTTATGGAAAACAAAAGAGAGTCAAATTCCTCAGAGTTGGGAAAGAAAAGAAGAACGAAAAATTAGAGCTTGTGCATGCAAATCTATGAGGACCTGCTCAGGTATCATCTCTTAGTGGCTCTCATCATTATGTTACTTTTATTGATGATGCAACTAGAAAAACTTGGATTTATTGTATTTGAAATAAATCTAATGTATTTGATACTTTCAAGAAATGGAAAGATTTGGTTGAAAATGAGATAGGAAAAAGGTTGAAGTGTCTCATATCAGACAATGGAGGTGAATATTTGCAGCAAGATTTTGATAGGTACTATTCAGAGAATGGAATTTTAAAGAGAAGACAGTCCAGGAACACCACAAGAAAATGGTGTGTCAGAAAGGATGAACAGGACAATCATGGAGCGTGCAAGGTGCATGAGATTGCATGCAGGATTTCCTTTACAATTTTGGGCAGATGTTGTAGATACTGTTGTTTATCTAATAACCAGAGGGCCTTCAAGTTCCTTGGATGGTGGTATTCTAGAGGATGCATGGGCAGGTAAAATGGTAAACTACTCTTTTTTAAAGACTTTTGGTGTGAATCCTTTCTCCACATTAATAAGAAAATAGAATAAAGCTTGAGGAAAAATCAAACAAATGTACCTTTATTGGATATGGTGTTAATGATTTTGGTTATCTCTTTTATGATTACCAAAAACACAAAATCATTAGGAGCAGAGATGCCATATTCAACGAAAAGGTTTTGTATAAGGATCAACTGTAGGAAAAGAAACAAGAAAAAGAAAAAAGAGAATACACAGTGATTGACGAGATCACAGAAAAAGTGATGGTGCCTGAAAATCATAATGATCAACATTTAGAATAACAACCACAACAACAACAAGCACCTAAAACACCTGAAAGTGGTGTTAGAAGATCTACCAGGATAAGTAGACCCCCTAAACGATACTCTCCTTCATTATATTATGTATTGTTGACTGATTCTGGTGAACCAAAATGT
>APFE030516362.1:118108-130430 GCA_000404065.3 Pinus taeda | reverse complement strand
TGCACATGCAGTGGGAGTTGTAAGCAGGTACATGAACAATCTAGGAAAAGAACATTGGATGGAGGTGAAGTGGATTCTTAGGTATTTGAGAGGTACCACAAATCAAGCATTATGCTTTGGTGGTTCAAACATTGATCTACAGGGATATGTTGATGTAGATATGGTGGGTGATAGAGATAACAGGAGGAGCACAACATGGTATGTGTTTACTATAGGTGGAATAAATGTCAGTTAGGTCTCAAAACTGCAAAGTGTTGTTTCACTGTCAACAACAAAAACAGAGTATGTTTCTACTACAGAGGCTAGTAAATAAATGATTTGGTTACAAAGGTTTATGGATGAATTGTGTAAGAAGCAGGAGTTGGGCAGGTTATACAGTGACAACTAGAGTGCCATACATCTTGCAAAGAACTTTGCATTTCATTCCAAGTCTAAACATATACAACTCAAGTACCATTTCATATGGTCAGCGTTCAAAGATGGACAGTTGAAGATGGAAAAGATATACACTAGCCATAATCTTGCAGATATGTTAACAAAAGTTGTAACCAGGGAGAAACTGAGAATCTGCTCAGTTTCAATTGGTCTGCACGTATGATGAAGAAGATGATAAACAACTAGGTCCAAAGTGGAGTCAATGTCCAGCAAATGAAGAAGTGGTGGAGTTGCTATAATCAAGCTCCAAGTGGATATTGTTGGGTGTGGAGCCTGATTATCTTCTGTATTCAAAGGTATCACCGCATTGGAACCCAGTTTGTAATGGGGCGACAATGCCACCCGTAAAATATTTGCTGCAGGGGGGTCCAGGGGGGCGGTTACGACCTTTCAGAGCCCCCTTCTAGTAGAGGGATTGGGGGCAACACCCCCAAAACTAAAAAAAGATGTAAAATTGCCTTGTAAAATGTTGTAATTTCAAAGTCAATCTAGGTTGTTCATTAGGTGGAGATATGACAGTAGAAGTTATGGTTAATTTAGGGTTTTTTTCCCTAGAAGGAAACCCCTCATTATATATGAGGGAATTGTATTACGTTTATGTACATCTGTATTCTGAGTGAGGAAGAGAGAGGAGATTGAGAGTGAAGAAGGAATTATAGTGGATCTGTTGTAGGTTGTATCTCTTCAGTTTGCTGGATAATATAAAAGGAAGGACTAGTTGTTTCTCCGTGAATGTAGCCCAAACCAGGTGAACCACATATATGTGTGTCTCTCTTGTTTTATGCGTTTTCTATGTTTATATTTCTGCAATATTTTATGTGTTCCATTGCTCTGTAATATATATTTTTCTAACAGTTGTGTGACACTACATGCAATTTTGAAGAAAAAGCACACTCTTGACTGAGACATGCAAGAAAATGAAAGAAACAAAGATAACTTGTGTCGTGAACGAGTGCTTGCAATATAAGACTCCTCCAATGACTGAGAAATGGGATTGTTCATTTCAAGTGGAGGAAGTGTGATCTGTGAGTGAGATGGATCTTCAATGCATACAGAAGAGTAATGAGGAGCCTTAGGTGATTGAATAGTTTCATGATCGGAAGTGAGACTAACCCCAAGACAGTGAGGATCTGACATAACCATCAGCTCAGGCTGAAGTTCCTTAACAGTGTTGGGTGTCTCATCCTCATTATCAGTAAGATATTCATAAACTGATGGATTCAAAAAATCAACTGCGATAGATTTGTGATCGTGATCAATATTGGAAGAAAATGGATCACGACCTCCATGATCAGAAAAACCATTAAATTATGTGACATCCTCATGATCAGATGAATCAAACAAAGGGGTAGATGAAAAGTGAACGAACTCATCTTCTGTATTTTTGGAAAATATAGATGAAGGATCAAGTGAATCATCAATGAATAAATTATCCTCTTCATTGTCGAATGATGGACGAACATTCGGTGAGTCCTCTGAGTGATCAACAATGGGTGCATCTGTGGATGAAGCCATACATGCAAAATCATGGATGGCAGGTTCATCAAAGAATCTAGGAAAGAACATAGGGGGATCAAACAGAAGGGATTCATCCTTCACCAAGTGTTGATGTTCAAGCTCCCACTCATACTCTTCATGAATGACATCGCATGTTTTTTGTGCAACACCAACTCCGTCCGTGGGTTTTTCCTTGTTCATAACAAGTGAAGAGTCTGGAATGGACGAACATAAGACAACATCATTCGAAGGGACACCTGAGTGCGAAGATGGAGATAAAAGAAAAGAATGCATATGGGAACTAGAAGGTCTCACAACCAACTCTGCATGAAAATTGAGTGGAGTGATGTTGGGAGGGTGTAAAGGATGAACAGATGTGTGAACATGATCCTCAACATCATAGGGTGATGGTGGAACTGTTGAATGAGAGGGATGCAGACAACCCATTGAGATAGTGCTTTATCCCACATGGGATTGCACAGTTCCATCAAAGAAGAAGGTTGAGTGAGGCTTGACATCAAACTTTCTCTTGGGATGGGCATATTTCTTAAGACAATACTCAAACCAGTCCTAGAGATAAGCGAACTTCATCTGGCTCTTCGGAGCGTGAAACTACAAGTCACAGAAGTGCTGCCAAATATGAATAACTGATTCATGTGGAGCCCTCCATTGCTGCAACAATTTCCGGTGAATATGGTCTAGATCAAAATGATAGAACATGTCTTCAATAATATCACAAAAGTGCTCACATGAGTGCATGGTGTCAGCTGGTAGGCTGAGCACCCAACGAAATGGAGATTCACAAAGTGTGTATACGAGTAGCAACCCGACCTTTTCATCAGTAAAATCATCTTCCTCATGACTCATGGAAAGAAATTTATGTAAGTACTCAGACCAGGCCACTTCACCTTCACCATCATACATGTGAGTGGACAAGAGATTGAAAAGCTTCCCCGAGATGGAGACATCTTCACAATTCAAAAAAAACCTTGGGGGAAGAAGAATGTAAGACTCCATGAAAATATGCAAAGGTTCAAAACTAGATGAGAGGACATTTCTTGTCATCAGACCCACCTTATAGCACCATAAATGTTGACGGTGTTGGACCCATCAAAATGTCAAGGGGATCTCCCTGGTAAGAAGTCCCAGTTAGATCTCAGACCGTTTGGTGTAAGAGTCCTAGTAGTGGGTCGTAAGGTAATTCCTTGACCGCGATGTCACACAAAGGCAAGTAAGATAAATATGTCAGTAGCAAGGGTGTGGATGATGTGGAGAGTCAAGGAATGTGTACGAGTGATCTGAAATGATCATAGACTAAAATTGATGTAGAAGTGATTAGCCGTTAATGAATTGAATGTTAGCTGAAAGTGAGGAAATTGAGGAAACTGCTTGATAAGAAATACTTTACGACAATTGATTAAACAAAAGAAAGATGCATAACAGAAGTGAAAATAGTAAAAACATAGCGATACCAGACAACAAAGCTGATTACAGAATTCGTCCCTGATGGACTACGTCTCTGGGTCAGCTTTCAAGATGGGTGACTTCTTTATTAGGATTGAAACAGAAGAGATCAATTACATAGAGATTTGACCAGACTAAACGTGCATGAAGGCACTTTTGATCACTGTCAACAAATAGCTCTCTGAACCAGCTTTCCAACACCTATCATGGTTCCCAATTCCAACTCAGGATGCTCCTGTTACACTGAAAACAAAACTACCTATGACCTTTAGAATTTGCTTACAAGAAACTGAAATCACTAATCCCCCCTCCTCAATGAAGAAATCTGCCTCTTATAAGCCTGCAGGTACATCAAAACCTACTTGGCTGAATTCGAGATGAATTGGTTTTCTTCTGGATGGGTTTTTAAGTCTCGAGCTAGTTGTAAATTGACACCTAGGATTAGGTTTAATGGTCCTCGAATTAGTTGTAACAAAAACTTAATTCAAAAACCCAAAAATACATTGTAATAAACACCTAACCGTTTTTGGTCAGGTTAACTACGCAGAGCTGCGGACAGCTCATGTAAGCAGGTGACCAAACCCGCGGTTTGGATGCCGGTGGTTCTGCTGATGCTCACCGCGATGGTTGGCAGTTGCGGTTAACCTGACACTCACATAGCACTACCACCCACCTAGCCATAACTATCCACCAAAGCCTGCGGAGTTTAACCCTAATGGCTTACCTGCACCTGGTCACATGGAAATAGTTCCATTGTGTTCTAAGAACTAGTAGTCAACGCTAACCCAATGGTATTTACACAGTACGTTCACATGTGACATGTACCCTTCGCATTTCCACTGCGGTTAGGGTGGCAGTTAGGGCCTATGAATTTTAATCATAATGTTTTATATTGTATTTCAACATGTTAACATAGCCCGAGAGCTAATACAAAGGGTTTTAGACTTAGGAATTAGGATTTATACATTAGGTTTTTAATGTCATAAGTTTGTAGCATAGTATGTCCAATAGTTTTAGGTCTAGATCTTAGGGTTTTTAATACCATGAGTTGGAATATACCATGTTTGATGGGTTTAGGACTTAGGAAATGTATTGATATAGGTTTATTACATAGTTTGAATTTGTAATATGGTTAGGGTTCTAATGTATTGAATACATAGGTTGGTAATGTAATGTTTGATGAGTTTTGGGACTAGAGTTTAGGTATTTAGGTTAGGTTTAATACATGGATTTAGCACAGGTTTTGGTTAGGTGTTTAGATGTAGATTATAATTTTAATACATAGAATTCATCAAAAACCCATTTACAATCAGTTTTCACCAAGCAACATTAGTGACATTTGTCACATGACAACAAACCTGTCGACATCAAAACCTGTGAGTGGATGACAAAATCCATGTCAACACCAAATCCTTCGAGGCAAATGATAAACACATGTCGTTGACCAATCTTGGTGGAACTGTCGATGAACACAAGTCGTCAACCAGGTACAAACCCATTGCCATGAATACCATGAACATCACTTGAACAACCTAAACCATAACCAACACTCTCGAAGCTGATGACACCAAACTGAATTGACGACGACATTGAATACTGATGAAGAACCTGTGCAACTGATCTGACAAGATTCTCCTTGATCAATCCTCTCCACTTGAAAGCTTTTGGACCACAACAGTTTGACCAAACAAATAGTCGATGAGGGTATAACTCCATCTCCTTCTACCTTGACCTAATGATGTACCAATACATTCGATTAATCACCTGCAAGTGATGACCCTGATGATGTCGACCATGGTACATTTTGAGTCGGTGACTTGTTTCATCCACCTGTAGTATGAACAACTTGCAACGATGGTTAAACAACATGTTATGAACATGGAAATTGGTTTCTTTCCATGAAGAACCATGAGTTAGTGATTCATAATCATCTTTGAAAACAGTCTCTACAGGATATTGTTCAATACCATCAACATGTATTAACAATCTATTTTGCAGAATGACTGAGACAATCAAAGATGTTTTTGACATCAAGCCAACTACTTGATTTAACATACTTTACTACTTCTTGATTACTAAGTGAACTTGTTGCATTAAACCCATCAAACTGTAAGGTGTAAATTGCTACAAATTAGTTTGTCTTTGAAAGTATTGAATTAGCTATTGATTTGTTTGAATCACTTTTGCTTCATTTATTAAATGATGTTTCCATTGATTAGCACTTTACCCTGATGCATAAGTTTCCCTTAGACACTTTGACACTGCTTTAGAAAAGGCTTTGATATGAAAACAAATAGGCTTCCTCTCCACTTGAAAAGAGGTTTCCAAACTATTCGGAACATGAAATGGCGACACAATACAAGAGAAATTTAACACTGACATCCCCAATATTGACCTGTATCCCTGTATCTGTTAATTTCCAAACTTGAACTGAATTGATTCATTTTGACATTAGGAAGAGGAGCTTTAGGCACAAACTATAATTCATGTTGTATTCCCTGCCTATGAGTAAGATATTTGGTTTTACATAGAACTGGAATAGCTTCTATCTCTTTAATCAAACTATCTTTAAGTTGAGCCTCATAACTTGAACAAACATCATGTTGATTATTATGTTGTTCCTTTACACACATCACTACAAATCTTTTATTTTAACTTATTAATCACTTCATCTTATTAGCAACAACTAAATTCAAGTGATTTTTTTTTTATGTGCCCTCACAATAAATTCAACCCCATCTTTCTTAAGGTGATATTTATGTTCCCTCCTGTAAAATATTGCATCACGATCATAAAGATAAGGACTTCCTAAGACAACTCCACATATGTCCACTGGAACCATATCTAATTCCACTTCATCAATGTAATTAGCTTTTATGTCAAATCTTAGTTGACACTGTTTGGTGACTTTTAACTGAGTTGATTTATTTTGCCATCCTAATGGGAAAGGTCTTGGATGATTCTATCTTTCCAAACCCAAAATTTTAACTAAATATTCAAAGATTAAATTCGCATGTGATCCACTGTCAAACATTGTATCTATATTTGTATTCTTAGAAGTTATCATTATGTTAAAACATTCAACTCTTTTATCCTCATTTGAAGGATTTATGTTTAATGAAGATGCAATAGTTTTCGAACTTGAACCAATGTGATAGGATTCGAAGCTTCCTGTACTGCTCTTGTCTAGCAAAGAGCCAAAGCCAAAGATCGTAGCGTGTCTACAATTGCTATTGATTCAAACTCCTCCTCATATTCAGAAGTGCCACAGCTTCCTTTCCTAATTCCAATCGCGACATTGGTAATCCCGCATCTGAGTTAAACCTAGTCTGATTCACGTGGCAAAGGGCGATCTTGCTGGACTGCTGCAATTGCCTTCTTTTCATCCTTCTCCTTAAGGAACTTTTTGGGCTTAAGTTCTGGATGAAGTTTCCAACACTTCAATTCATCATGACCAATTCTTTGGCAATGAGAACAAGTAGGTCTTTCCTTCTGAGCTATCACCGATTTCTTTCTCTTCGAATTATTCTTCCCTTTACTGTCGTTGGAATCTTTGATTTCCAACTCTTTGGATGACTACGATGAAAACTTGAATGGTCTACCACCTGATTCAATATATATGGCCTAAACACACGCTTCATCAAAATCATCCGGATTAAACATCAATAATGTATGCTACAAATATGAATGTAAACTATCGATGTATTTTAACAAAGTTTCATGTGTATCCAATGAAATACCAAGCACCAATGCTTTCTTTCTGAACTCCTAAGTAAACTCTTGAACACTCTGCCCTTTACCTTGCCTCAAATGCTTCCAATCAATAACAACTTGTTGCATGTATCCTAAAATATAGAATTGTTTCCGAAGAGCTTTTAATAACTTAGACCATGAAGAGATGACTTTTCCTTTACGCTTTACATCTATCTAAGTTAAAGTTGTTCCCCCCATTCTAAGTGTAGTTAACTGAGTTTTAGTTTTATCATTAGAAATGTTCTGAATGTGAAAATACACTTCTAACTGCTTAATCCAGTTATCAAACTTTTCAGGATTCATTTCACCAACATAAATAGGTAATTCAAATTTTACATCAAGTTTCAAAAGAGATATTTTCTTAGGTTTCCTTTCTATTTCATATCTTGTACTAGAATAATAAGAAGAAGATGATGATGGATATGATGGAGGTGAAGGTGGTTTATTAGCCTTGCCTTTACCTTTGCCCTTCTTTGATGAATTTGAAGAAGAAGCTACTTCTCTTGCCTTCTTGTCTTCGTACAATTCTCCCAACATCTGCTACATAGTCAAGAATGCTTGCTGAAACTATTCATCACGCATCTTAGTTTTAGTATTCTCACTTGCATTAGATCTTGTCATGGTCGACTTATGAACAACTCGTCACTTTCCATTCTCTGGATCAATCTGCTCAAGGATTCCTTCTCCTCATTGTGATTTTGACTTGGTTAACATTCAATGGAAAATTATACAAACACAACCTACTCTGATACAAAGTATATGATCTGAAATGATCATATACTAAAACTAATGTCGAAGTGATTAGCCATTAATGAATTGAATGTTAGCTGAAAGTGTGGAAATCGAGGAAACTGCTTGAGAGTAAAGACTTTACGATAGTTGATTAAACATAAGAAATATGCATAAAAAAAGTGAAAATAGTAAAAACACAACAATACCAGACAACAAAATTGATTACGAAGTTCGTCCCTGATGGACTATGTCTTTGGGTCCGCTTTTAAGATGGGTGATTGCTATATTAGGATTGAAACAGAAGAGACTGATTACATAGAGGTTTGACCAAAATAAATATGCATGCAATCACTTCTAATCACTATCAAAAAATATATCTTTGAACCAGCTTTCCAACGCCTGTC
Organism: Pinus taeda; assembly: GCA_000404065.3. Classification (NCBI taxonomy): domain Eukaryota; kingdom Viridiplantae; phylum Streptophyta; class Pinopsida; order Pinales; family Pinaceae; genus Pinus; species Pinus taeda. Next base: position 122,145 of record APFE030516362.1, on the reverse strand, counting down.
ACGGTTCCCAATTCTGACTTCGGATGCTCCTGTTACACTGAAAACAAAACTGCCTATAACCTCCAAAATCTACATACAAGAAACAAAAACCACTAATCCCCCCTCCTCAATGAAGAAAAATACCTCTTATAGGCCTACAAGTACATCACAACCTCCTTGGCTGAATTCAAGATGAATTGGTTGTCTTCCGGATGGTTTTTGAAGTCTCAGTCTAGTTGTAAATTGACACCTAGGATTAGGTTTAATGGTCCTCAAATTAGTTGTAACCAAAACTTAATTCAAAAACCCAAAAATACATTGTAATAAACACATAACTGTTTGCAGTCATGTTAATTAGGCAGAGGTGCAGATAGCTCATGTGAGCAGGTGACCGAACCCACGGTTTGGATGTTGGCGATTCATCTGATATTCACTGTGGCGGTTGGCGGTTGTGATTTACTCTGCGCTCACATAGCGCTGCCACTCACCTAACTGTAACTGTCCAAAAAAACCCAGAGATTTTAACCCTGACAGCTTACCAGCACCTGATCACATAGCAATAGTTCCGCTATGGTCTAAGAACTGGTGGTCAATCCTAACCCGATGGTATTTACACAGAACGTTCACATGTGACTTGTCCCCTTCGCAGTTTCGCTGCGGTTAGGGTGGCGGTTAGGGCCTGTGCATTTTAATTATAATGTTTTATATTGTATTTTAGCATGTTAACATAGCCCGAGAGCTAATACAAAGGGTTTTAGACTTAGGAATTAGGATTTATATATTAGGTTTTTAATGTCATACGTTTGTAGCATAACATATCCGATAGCCTTAGGACTAGATCTTAGGGTTTTTAATACCATGAGTTGGAATATACCATGTTTGATGGGTTTAGGACATAGAGAATGTATTGATATAGGTTTATTACATAGTTTGAATTTGTAATATGGTTAGGGTTCTATTGTATTGAATACATAGGTTGGTAATGTAATGTTTAATGAGTTTTAGGACTAAAGTTTAGGTATTTAGGTTAGGTTTGATACATGGATTTAGCATAGGTTTTGGTTAGGTGTTTAGATGTATATTAGGCTTTTAATAGATAGAGTTCATCAAAAACCCATTTACAATAAATTTTCACCCAGCGACATTAGCGAAATTTGTCACATGACGACAAACTGTCGACATCAAAACCTATGATTGGACGAAAAAAATCCATGTCGACACCAATTCCTGCGAGGTAAATGACAAACACATGTCGTCGACCAATCTTGGTGGAACTGTCGATGAACACAAGTCGACAACCAAGTGCAAACCCATTATGATGAAAACCATTAACATCACCTGAACAACCTGAACCATAACCAACACTGTCAAAATTGATGACACCAAATTGAATTGACAATGACATTGAATACTGACGAAGAAACTGTGCAACTGATTTGACGAGATTCTCTTGGATCAACAAGAGGTTCCAACACTTCGAAGGGAGAAGAAGTGAAGGTGAGTTCCAAGTTGAAAGGGATCAATCCCAACTCGGCTATGAACACACCACACAAAGGACATGCACAGCTTCTAGCGGAGCAGTCCACTCGGATGTGGCAATCACAACATACAAGGTAAGATAACATGAACATCAATCATGAATCAGTCCGAGACAAGTGTGATAGTTGATATAGTAACGTTCATGAGAAAGGTCTATCTGATGTCTTGTATAGCAGTCGACATAGACAATGACAACATTAATAACATATGCAACACATTAACAACAAGATTCATATAATTGCATACAAAATAGTTCATACACAAGTACGTAAGTTAAACAACATATATCATTAAGGAAACTGGAACAGTCCAAATACAATAACAACATATGCATGAAAATGTGTTGCCTCTTATTATATAAAGAAGTGTAAGTCAAAATCATACAATACATCCATTTAAACCTGCTAGCCCCAACAGTGGAATGTTACAACCACATCTGCCTACTCCTCCAAAGAGATGTACTAGCTTTGTGCAGTGAAGAAGCCAAGGCACGTTACAATAATGTCCAAGCCTTATTCAAGATAGTCTTAGTAGAAGCTTGGCTGACCAAAAGCCTCTACAATGAGCTATGAGGGACTATTTATAGCAAAGGGTGGGGTGACCCTTGACATTCCCCTTTGTGACAGTTCGACTACCCTCACGACTCTTCACCTACTCTATGATTGTTACGTCCAACCATTGGCACTTGAATTACAGTTGACATGACTCAACATTGCAATAAACATGTTCTCATGTGAGACAACATGGCTTGAGTAAGCCTTGCAAGACATCACCGACACTCGGCCCGCTGTGATGAGACCAACTATCTGACATGATTTGATGGTGAAGGTGGTAAGCTGATGCCAAGCTTGTTCGTCCTTGATGGTGTGCATGCACCTTATGGTGACATCTTATTGAAGCAAACTCTTGCCTCCAATGCAACTAGTGGATTGGTTCAGCCCCTTCATCCAACTCGTCTGCTAACATGCGCATGGTCTCCTTTGGTACAGTTGAATTGGCAACACACTGATGCATAGTGTCAGTGCTGATCTTTAGGTGTGCATTGGCGATCATGCACATCAACTTGCTGAAGTACATGTTTAGCCCCAATTGGACTTGCTTCTTGTCTTCGCCTTGGTGAGTATGTTGAATGGTTTGGATTACATGCATGATGTTGAATCCCTTGCATGTGATCAACAACACTTCTCACCATGTCTGCTCCGCTTCAGCTGCTGGGATAGATCTCTGCCTTGTATGGGTGCAGTTTCATCTGTGAGTGCATGTTGCGCTCATTGTTGTTCCTGTTCCTGCTGCAACTCATTTGGTTGTCTCTACAACTTCATGTTCTTCCTGAGTTGTTACTTTAGCACATGCAACTCATTCTTTGTTCCATCCTCTATCTTCCCACGATCTTCATGTTGTGTCGTCACCTCATAGCCGGAGTCTCCAAAGATGCTCTCATCATTTATGTATTTGCTTGAGCTTGCAACCTTTTATCCACCTCCATGTTGTCAACAACCCTCCTCTTGCATTAGTTGCATTTGGTATGCTATCTTTAGCGGTTGTTCATGATGTTGCTCGCTGTGATGCTACTTGTTGTGATGTTGCTATTGTTATATCTTTATGTCCTTGTATACAAACAACTTGATGTCTCCATGGGTAGGCACGTCCATAGACACTTGATCGACTGCATCTCCAAGTGTGCTCTGAATGGTGTCTTCGTCTTTGCTCTCCTTAAAACCATTGTACCTGTACTGCTAAGAGGAAAATGAACACCTGCGATACTTGGAGACATGGAAATTCTCATGGAAAGCAATATGTCAGTCAAAAACCAAAATGAACATGAGAAATGAATTGCAACATACTTGGGTGAATGATCATGAAGGTTGCACAATTTCAGCCGGGAGTTTGGGAGACCAACTACCAAGACTACACAAGGCACAGTGTGCGCTACTGGGAGACTGACTGACTACTAGAACTACACAATGCCCAGTCTAGTTTGGCTACTAACTATTGGCCCAGGGACAGATCTATGAAATTTCTTGGGCCAAATAGCCATTGTCCTCTAGAAATGCACAAAACAATCTTGGAGGCTAGTGCTGAGCAGGAATGTGCAAATATAGAGAGGAAGGTGAGCCTTCCTTTCCCAGATTATTTAATGCAGCCTTGGTGAAGGCAGAGCCTAAGCCAAAGTTGGCCAGACTCACCAATGGGCAACTGAAAGCAAGTAAGTTAGTGAATGCATGGTGACACTAAGTGATAGCAGAAGTGATTAAAAATGCATGCAAAACATGAATGAAAGATTCAGCAAATAGATCAACATGCATGTGGCTGAGGCAGTTCGCTGGTTGGGCGAACGTCCATGCAAAACAATTTCATGCATGTTGTTAGTGTTAGTCTTTTCAGCCTTCCTCAAGTGATCAAAAGTTCTCTTACAAAGTGATTTTAAGGTGTCAAAGTCAAATTTTGTCATTTCAGTGAGTCTTCAAGCAAAATTTGGTCACTAGGCATTAGGTCTAGGGTTTGATTTTACCCTTGTC
>APFE030516362.1:78289-113446 GCA_000404065.3 Pinus taeda | reverse complement strand
TTCATTTCCAGTGAAGTTTTCTAAGTTAGCTAAGGTAGAATTCAATTTTATTGCTCTGCCTGTGGGAAAATTTCATGTCCAGTGTTCATTCTTCTGTTGAAAAGGATTCATGTTTTCCATTCCCTTTTCACCCTCTTAATCAATCTCTCCATTCTGCACTATCTTAAACTAAATTGCTAGGCTTTTCGCCTATCTTGCCTCACGAAGTAATCCGTGCCTTTGTATTAAGTTCTCTATTCATTGAGGTCCATTGGTCCCATACCATCCCAGAAACACAGTCATTCATAAAAATTACTTCTTGTGTCCATATTCACTTACTAGCCTAAGATAAATAGTTCACTGTAAGTCATCTCAGGAATTTTCGTTTATCCATTCACTGAGTGTGACGTGGAGAGAGCCCTCTCCTATTCTGGTAGGTCTAGCTACCAGACTGACCGTGGTTTGTGGTTACCCTAAATTTTGCCTTCTTTCAGCCTAAGGCGGATTTAGGTGATAACACATGCGACAACAGTGAGATAGCAATGAAAACTGAAATAGAGCTAGGAAAATATAGTATATATGTAAACGAAAACAAGTGTTCAAAGAAATAAAGAAAACAATAATCCCGTAAGTGAAAACACAAAAAGCGACAGAAATGCAGCACAAGGCATGGGAAGTGGGCTTACCCCAAAACAATTGATCTAAATGTGCTGACTACACCTAGATGTGGTGTGGGATGTTAGAGCTGCAAGGTTGCTATGAGGAATGAGCTTTGCAGCATTTGGTTGATGGGTTTTGATAACATCGAGGTTATGATGCACATGCCATGAATCTAGCGGAAGCGACACTTGGTGGGAGGTTTCATAATTGCTCCTTGCATGTAACCTCCAACTGCTAAACATAGATTCATGAAGAAAGGGATGCCTTTGCATGCTGCCTTGGGAGAAGCATCCCATGCATGAAAGTCTATTTTTCTCAGTCTTGGAGGGAACCGGTCAACTCAGCTGCATATGCAAGAGACTACTCGATTGCTAGAGAAAAATGCACATTTCTGGTTAGGAGTTGGGCTAGCTGCCCAAGAGATTTGCACAATTTCTAGGCAAAGCGGCTGACTGCTACCCAAATTTGCGCAAATCCTAGGCTAAATAGCTTACTGCTGGGAAATTTGCACAAATCCTGCTGGGAGGATTGGCTGGTAGGATTATGCAATCTTGGAGCCCATCAAGATGTCATAGAGGATTGTGCAAATCCTTGAGGGAAGGTTGGTTTCCCTCCAGAAATATGCAATTTTCAAGGGGAAGTTGCGTAGCCTATAGCTGGTCCAAGTCTAGATGAGCATCCTATGAGGGGAATGATCAACTATGATCGACATGCTACCGTTGTGCGAGGAAAACACTTGAAGCTTGAGTACTTGATGAACCAAGACAAAGTGCTATGTAAGGTTGGTAAGGAGGCTCCAAAATAGGCTAAGGAAAAAATTTGGAGGGTGGTTGTAGCTGCTACAACACATCCCACATATGATAAGAATCAACCATGATAATAAACACATGTGAGAACCAAGCCTATCATCATAAAGTATGATAGGGAGGAGTGTTCATCATTCCTTAACATCATCAATATGTGACTAAGTATGTCATATCTCCAAATAGCCATGTCTTCATGAAACCTACAGTAACACCATTCTCTTGGCCCATTTTCTTCATCCAAGAAGAACAGTCACACCAACATCACTTCATCAATATGCAAATCATACATAAGATCCTTATATGTAGTTCATCAAGCATAGAGATAGTAGTATGCACCTCTTTTCTCATCATATGAGAAAAGAAAATGTCAAGCTCACCATCATTTGTCAAAATTTGTTAGTAACTCGTCTCATCAAAAGAAACAATACACCACGTGAGAGCCAAACACTATAGGAACCACCATCCATAACTATACCATATGCACATCATGCATGACAATAGAACAAAAGTAATGAGTGACACTCATCAAATAATGAGGTTGTATAATCAAGCTCTGTTTATCTCCTCGAAATTATGAAGATCACCATGTAAGCAACAAAACATATGTACCATATGCATCATAAATCTAATCAGTAGCATAATAACAACTATGTGGCTCAAACAATCTATAAGTATCATCCACGATTTCAACATAGGCAACTTATAACCACATCATAACATGATGCATAATCATCACCATTGATAAGCATCATTATGTACCAAGGACTTCTAAAGAAAATATTAGGCCAACAATGTATTATTAGAAGCATAGAAAATGCTCCCCTTGAACCTGTGCCAAATGATCATTGTTAGATCTGATCACATCAACTCATTCATTAGTTAGGACATCAAAATATCTTCATCATCCAATCATCCATCAAGTCATCAAAAACTTATACAAGCCAAAAGCACTTTCAAATAACATCAACATATTGTAACCATCAACCACCAAAAAAAAAAAGGCAATCGATAATTGATTGAAGCATATCATGCCCTTTTCCTAAGTCTGTCCCACTGTTTCTTCATCAAACCCAAATATACACGACTATTCAGTTTGGAACTCATGTATACACACAACTTTTCTTTATAGGATCCACATACATAAAGTGAAATACTGAAATTTCACATATTTTGTTTGTACCTGTGCACTATTACTACACCAGATCCACTGTTAGAAGTATAAGCAGTATGACAATCAAATACAACCTTGGGAATCACCATAAAAAACATGTATTACTCGCCCTAAGATTACACATCATTGATTCTGAGGACCTGCTTTTCATGAGGTCAAGTACCTCTCACCACTTATGCAGTCATTGTTAATATTTATTCGTTCAAGAATAATGGACTGCAATGGGCACCATCTTCTTTTACTATCAGTCTGGATCTTTCTCATATCTATGATAATTTTGTTCTTCAAACACATATAATTTGTATAGATTTCTATATCCTCTTATTATGAATTTTCCAGTTACTTCATTCATAACCTTACATGTGGTTGATGTAAACAAAATTATATTTCCCTTATCTGCCATTTTTCCTACACTTAGAATATTCTTCTTTAGCCCTTGAAGTAATAAAGAATCAGATGCTGCTCTAGTTTTATTAATTCTGGCTTTACCTTGTCCTAGAACTTCTGTTGAAACATCAATTCCAAGAAGAGTATTACCTTGATGGTTCTTCCTGAGAGATTCCATTTTATTCTTATCTCTAGTCATGTCATGAGAACATCCACTATCTATGTACCATTCATCTTCATCTTCAAATGAGCATAGAGAAAAACCACACCTTATCTGTTCTTCTTTTTCTTGCTTATTGGTGGATCTATCTTTTTCATATTTTCTGATATCCCTGTTCTTATCTGGTTGCTTACCATGTTGTCTGTGTCGATCCATAGATTTGTTCCTGCATTCTTTTGCTACATGCCCAAACTTATTACAAGCATTACATATTATATCTTTCATATTCCTTCTATTGCAATCAAAGGCTTTGTGACCAAACATATTGCAAGAAAGATAATATCCCTTAAAGTACCTAGAAGATGATGATCTTTCTATGAGACTGTTATTAGCTTAAAACATTTTACTCCTTCAATTGGCTGCAAAATGTTCATAATTATGACATATAGAACATTCAACATTATTGATTAGAGGAGAAAATCGATTAACACTTATATAGTTAGGATTAAATGGTTTCCTTTGAAGATTTTATTTCCTTGGTTGTTGACGAGGTTGACTTCTTTTCTCTTTGTTGAGCAATTCAGATTTTGCATTAGAATTCCTTGCCTCAACTTGTGAACTAGATTAACCTTCAATAGTTTCATGAAAATAAAGACCATATTTGATGGCATGAGACCTTTAACTACTAAGAATATTATCCAAAATCTTGTTACTATCTTGAAATCGCAAATGTTTATCCTTTTCTTCTAATTTACTATTTAGGATATTTACCTCAACTTGATATTGCTTCTCCTTTTCTAGATACTTCTTCTTCATGATTTCTTCAACCTTTCTTCCTTCCTCCATTTTCTGTTTTAATTTGAGAATCTCTTCTTTCAACCCATTTTCTTGTTCTTGAAATGCTTGAAGAGTCTCCTCATATTGTTTGTTTGAATTTTCAAGATCAGATTTGAGAGAAATGATTTTTCTTTAAGCCTTTCACAGTAATTGGTTCTTTCTTTAAGTTCCTTGGTTGTTGTATCCTTTTCATTCACTTGATTTCTTAAAGATGTTACTTCATCCTGCAGCCTTTGACATTGATCTTCCTTTTCCTTGTACCGGTTCCTTATTTTCTTCTTCTTCTTGCAACTGAGTCTTTAACCTGGTAATCTCTTATTTGTAGGTACATTCCCTTTTATCAAATAGATTTTGCTGATCTCTAATTTTATTTGTGAGCCTTTTAACCTCTACTTCTAGGGCCGTTAGATTTCTTTCACTTTTACCCATAAAAAAAAATTGAGTTGATTCACTATCACATTCACTATCTTCAATATTACATGAACATGGAAATGGATCACAAGTGGAACAAAAATCAGTACCTGATAATTGTTTCGCTTCATCATCCTCATTCTTGATCAATTTAAAGTGGGGTGCTTCTAAATCTGAATATTTGCTTCCATCTATTAGTCCACATGATATAAAATCTTCATAGTCATAGTTTACTTGAGTTGCCTTCTTTCATTGAGTTGCTTTCTTCTTTTTCTTCTTTCCTATTGTGTTGACAGATCTCCTTCAAGAGATCAAGCTTCTACCAATGGACTTGCTATGATACTAATTGTTGGGAAAAATACTGGGGGGTGAATTAGTATTTTCAAATCATTAAAATTTTCAATTTTATATCTTGATTTCTATATGTGACTTTACTGAAGGGAACCCACGTTTGTACGCGACTGTTCTTAAGAAAACTAACATATATCTAGTAAACTTACTTTTCAGTTAATTCATCTTCTGTTTATCTTGAGCTAGTGCATCAATACTTTATTAAACATTAGATAGAAATTAACCATGTGTAGTAACAACAAAATAAACCATCACACATAAGAAACACACATGAACACAAGGATTTAAGGTGAAAACCTAATGCGGGAAAAAACCACCTATTGTTGTCATTTATGTATTCTTTTTAATATAAAGAAAATATTTTACAATCTTGTATTGACGCAGACTCACGCTAGTACACAGAAACCCACCTACAAAAGGTTAAAAGCTTCGCTTATTCTCCAACTCCTACTGGAAGGGAGCTCTAACCCACTGAATCTTGTACTGGTGTAAACTCATACCAGTACACAGGAACCCACCTGTAGAAGGCTACAACCTTCACTCATTCTCCAGCTCCTACTGGAAGGGATCTCCAACCCCCTGACCTGATTTACCAGCTACCACTATAAGGAAGCTTCAACTCCCTCATTGAAGGTTCCAACCCTCAAAACCTATGGGGATCATGTTTCATAAAATTTTCATACTATATCCACCTTCTACAACACATCACAACTTGTAGGCTAGGTTTCATCAAATTTTCAGACTGGACACACTACCAACATTTAAGCTCAATACCAATCATCAAAACTAAAACTTATCATCGTAATTCAACCATTGAACCAACCAATCACTGAAACCCAATCACTGAATTAACAAAAACTCAACCAATCAACCAGAATGTCCAGATCACGTAACTAGCATACAAAACAACATACTTCACATCATAGAAACTAGATTATGTTACTACAAACCCTGATGAACCATCTATCAAAATATGTACACTACTTTGCAGTAGAAAACTTGTGTGTGTACATGCTTTTCATGAAGCATACCTGCATACAAATCTTAAACTTCTGAAACCTGAAACTTGAACCACTATTATTCTCAAACAAACACATAGATTTATTGCATCATTATAAAAAGAACCACATAACCTTCACTAATATTCAATCACAATCAACAAGTAACTTTAACATTCTTCAATCAATCAATCCATAACCAAAACATCACTATTTAAACCTAGATCATCAAGAAGACTTCATTGACAAACAACATAAACACAATAAGAATGAATAAACTGATCAAACATCCTTGTCATCAAAAACCCTACTTTATGTACACACTTTCTTCAAATAATATCTTCTTGTGTACACATTTTTCAAGAAAAAACCCTCATGTACGCAACTTACCAAAATCACACTAGCGTGTGTAGACACCTCACAGGTTATAAAACCCGCGTATAGATCTACAAATTTAGAATCAAATATTAGCCGCAACTTAGAACTTTAGACATACCTAGATCTCGGCATACACAGGAAAATCACACACTAAGACGCTATCAACCAAAATCAAATCATCTCATAATCATGATTGTCATCTCAGATCTATTGGATTTGATCCATCATCAAACTCCCGGGTGCATACTTAGTTTTAGGTCAAGCAAAACATCAATAGCCCATTACATCCATATTTTATTTAGATCTAAATACTCATAAGATTTCCATCACTTGCACACCCCTACCACTTTCATCTTCATCTCCTTATATAGTTTAGTCCTTATCCAATACCACAAGTCAAATCCATACTCCAGCCCGTGGTTTTCTTAGATGGGATCAAAACATCCATTGTTGGGCTCAATACCACAGGGAAATACCATGGTAAGTACCCTTGGTATTTAGAATACCATGGTGTGGAAACTTTATGCGCATTTTCTTCTTCATACTCGCTTTTGTACGCGAATTTGCTTAACAGAACCCGCATATACTTCTTGTAACTTCAACTTTGTCATTCCTCTGCCTCTGAATTATTATGCCTTTGTCAAAACACTCTACCATATTTGTAGACACATCCTATTGACATGTGTATCAAGTTAGTTTCCATCAAATAATCAACTCATCAAGTAGGTTGTCATTAAGGACAACTTATCAGGTAGGTTTCCATCAAGGACAACACATAATTCATAATGCCAACACTATTTATATTTGTATTTCATTCCGTTCCTTCATAAATCAAGATCATCAACATTCCAAGAACTTATTGGCCTTCAATTACACGATCATACTAACCATTAGACAAGGTATTTACACAAACCATCATACACTTAAAGTGAGAATTTGCAACATAAAGATCAATCCAAAACTGAATTCTCCAAAACACTCCCCTCCATACATAGGCTTTCCTTGATTAATAATGATGTCATTGCTTTGGAATAACTTCACATGTCATGTACAATACACTACGAGAGTTTATTTGTTACACGAATCATTCATAGTTTGACTTCTATAATTTTTTATCCATTGGAATTTCACCATTGCATCTCTTATATAAATTAGTGATATGTTGATCTTTCTACTCATCCTTGTCCTGATGATGAACCTAGATAAAGGTTTGAAACATGTCGATTCTAAATTTTCTATGTGATTTCTCCAGAAGATATTCTTAAATCATGAATCACAGAAGCATCCAATCTAATATTTTTTATTTAATTAACAATCTTAAATATGATTAAATATTTATTGAAAGTTTTCCAAACACACAAGTTTCATCCACATATACATACTACACCCATATCACATTTGCGTAAACAATAACATATTGAATTGTTATATCATCATTGTAATGAAATTTTGATGAAACAACTACCAACTCGATATCATTCACACAGATGACTGTTATCGCATGGATTTATGCCATCATTCATGCCATGAGATTGTGAGCTCAAATTGTTGTAACAGACTGTCTAAAATATTTTCCACATTTTGAATTTCGACCAGAAACGACATCAATCGAATGTGTACTAGTCTCAATGCATCAGATCATGGGAGACTCATGCCTCATCTTACATAGATATATTCTCAAACCAAAATAGTGAATAACACTTGTGTGTATTTATTTCTCAACCTTAGAAATTCAGAGCATTGTCATGTCAGTTGATTCAAGAGGTGTGCTTCAGCCAGTGAAACTCACAGAGTATGTATCATTCTGTTCTTGGCCTCTGCATAAGAGAGTGATCTCAAATTGTCATAGAAAATTCCCTATATCCAAGTGAATAGCCAACAAATAAAAAGGTAAAATATTAATGCCCAATACCCTTGATTCATTCAACATATTCCCTCTCCATATTGGCGTGACTACCCAAGAGGCTATAGATTCACTTGATATTACTTGATTTATTTATGAATGAGGGCTAAAATGTATCCTTTATATAGATATCGAGGTGCCTTCTAGAGGGAAAGACAACTTGAAAATTTTGGAGGGAAGCCAAAATATTTCAATTTGAAAATTTTAAATTGGCTTTGGAGCCAAAAATTTGATCCATAAATTGATTCAATGCCTTTAATGAAATGATTTAGCCATAAATTATTTAATTCGATTTTGAATGAATAAACAAACTAATAATAAACAACAAGATCATGTGACTAGTTGGTGTTCTTGACCACAAGAAAGGGGCACCATATTTAATCTGGTATATCTCGCAAACTATGAGGAGCCCAAAGGCATGCCATATATTTTTGGAATCATTACAATGATGAGAATCTAACAATGATCGTATTTCAATCAAATTCATTGCTATGCATCCTCAAAACCTTCATAAACTAGGGCTTCTTGTCCTCTGGAGCTTTCAATTGATGCAAAATAAATGAATATTAAGAGTGTTAAAAGACCAATGTTGGCATCAATGGCAACACCATTCAACACATTCAATGGTAGGGAATATATAGATGATTTTCATTTACATAATGTATCAAATTCATTCAATACCAACAACCAATAAGCAATAAACTTTTAAAACCCAAAAAATTCCTATTTACATGCGATTTTTCAACAAATTCCTATGTAAATGGATTTTTCACATGATGTTTTTAGTTATATCCTACACACAAGATTTTTAAATTTAATATATTATAAATCAATATATAAATAAACACAATATAATATTAATAAATTTACTAAATCTAATTATAAAAATTAAATCTTTAAAATGAAAATCTAAGAAAATAATTTATAATAATAATAATTGAGGAAGTTGCTTGCTGATTGATGGCCTAGTTTGGTGACCTACACATGATCACCTAGTTCATATTTTATTTTCCTCCATGGGATCACATGTGCATTTGAACATTGGTGTCACTCTTGAAACCCTTTCCATAGATCTTACAAAAATGTGCGTGCTTTGCCACAATATCATCCTCATTCTGACATCCGACGAAGTTGCTTCTTGTTCTCTTCTTACTTTGATATCCACGAGATTTTTCTCCTCTTGTAAATTGATTATTTCTTCAAACCCTACATCGGTGGCTTCATTAGGACTTGGGGGTTTCACAAACCCTACCCTTATTGATGGTGTTCGATTCTCAGCTTTAATTTCAATGTAGGTGGTGGTGCCTAGGACTGGTTGAACATCCACCAATGTTGGATTCATGATTTCTTAGTTCTGGATAGAATACAAATCATTTCTGACCACACACCCAGATTATTACTACTTCCCTGTAAAAACACTTTCAAGGTCGAGGCCGAAAGTGGCTAATCAAAATATTGAACACTACCATTTCTAGTTGCCTCTTCTTGCTGAAGATCAAACAAAGCTTGCATTTTCTTGTGAAACCCTTAGATGAAATGATATCAACAGAATGAATGGGATTTGAACCCTCTACGATGAAACCCTCTTCTGCAGATGATCGACATAGTGTTATGGCGGAAAAATCGCTCTTACGAACAAGAGTGATATCCCTAGATTAAAAGAAAAATATATAAATAAACAGAAAAGTAACTGCTACCTTTTCTTAATCTACAACTAAAACATGGTATATGAAATGTGTAAGAATCTCTTACCTTTCTAGGAAATGCTTATGGATGTCCCTTTGATGGTTTCAAAGCATTTCCTTGCTTCTTCAAGAGAAGATTTGCATAAACAAAACCAAACAACGAATGAAAGAATAGCATAGATAAAGAGAGAAACACAAAGTGAATGGAAATTGAAGCATAGCATATGTCACAATGTTAATCTAGTATTCAGTTATAAACTATGCAAAAGATCGTGGAGCTTTTTAAAGAGCATCATAACAAGTTCAAATAGGAAAGAAACCACTGCTTGTATTGATATTGAATAAGAAGGAGCAATACAACCTTAGCCTTGATGATGTAAGCCTCCTCCAAATGGTATCCAATCCTCCCCTTAGTGACAAGCTTCTAGTCCTAATTTGACATCATAAGTTTACATTCAGAAGTCCTCCTTTACCCTCTGGTCTGTGTTGAATTTATAGGCCAAGAGGAGGAGGTTTGAGATCCATAAAGAGAGGGATTAGGGTTCCAAAAAAAGAGGGAGTTTGATTCATGAACCAAGGGGTGAGGCCCAAGTATATAGGGGATCGAGGCCTTTTGGCTGAGAAATATTCCTCCAACTAGGCTTCTAGAATTTGATTCTTATTTTTACCCACATTAAGATATTTGTGCAGTTTTTAGTGGAAGATAAAACACAGGGTTGTGCAGACCAAAATGGTCAAAACTATGCTTGAATAGGAAATGGCTAGGGAAAATACGCAAGTGCTTAAAAATATGTTTTTGAGCAATGTAATCCAGGATTCTTATTGTCTTTGGGATTGTTTTGCTTCCAACATTGTAGGGGAATGCTTGGAACACTTCATTTGATAGCAAGAGATACAAATTGGTGGTCATTTTCCTAAGGATGACAAAATGACATGTAACACATAGAACTAGGGATAAATGGCTTTGAAACCATGGTGATCAACACAAGCCCAACCAAATCTTAAATTTTGGGAAAAATGGGAAATTTATGGAATTTTATGTTTTTAAATAGGTTAAATTAGGGAAGAATTCCATGGGAAAAATAGTGGGTTATTAGAAAAAGAAGTTCAAAACCCACTTGATGATTTGACCGAGTCAAAATGTTTACTGGACAACGAATTACAACATCTATTCCATACTGGGCTGAAGATCACCTCTCAACACAATAATTAATTAAATATTAATTGGAATGATAATTCAACGTGAAATTTATTATGTTTAATCTACCTAAGTCACAAGGAAGGGTTAAACAAAGCAAGAATGTAGTAATTAAGATAGGTGCATTCAAATGTCCTTGGGGATTTTGTAGATATATGAACCTAATGGCCATTCACAAATATAAATTGTTCATATATTGCAAAAGGATGTGCATTTAAAGGGACATGTAGAAAAAGATGAAATTTAGAATATAAAATAAAAATTTTAGGTTTAAATATACAATAATATATTAGATTTGATATAATATTAATTTTGTAAGTTAATATAATTTTTTTGACCAAAACACTTTCATTAATTTATCAAAAAGGAACAATTTAGAATCCAGGTACCCCTTGCTCTCCTAGCTTCACCCTGACTAGATTTGTTAGCCAAGAGAGAGATGCAAAAGCATATTAAGTATTTCCATTTTTTACAGGAGTTCTAGAGGCAAAAAAGCCAGATGACCCAAAACACTAGTAAGATTAAAAATCACCCAGCAGATAACATTTCAAGGAGGAGAGGGTGGTGCATGACCAACACCCGGGGCCCTAGGAGGTCCATGGTCTTCATGGACATGAAAATTAATATGCACTAGCCACCAACCGAGCTTTTGTCTTGTCCAACCACTCACTTGAGCCACATTGGCTTCATCAAATGGATATTAATTGGTCCACAATATCATCCTGGATGAATTGGATGTCATTGAGATATGCATTCTTTTCATTACGATCCTCATATCTATGCTAGAAGATGACCTCTAAGCTTGCTGAGATACCCGATAATTGTTCTGTTATGGAGGAAGGCATGGGCGGCTTTTCCACATGGCTTGATGAATGGGCACAGGCATGGGAAAATTATCCCTCCATGCCCACACCCCCTGTCACGTCCTCCTCCATATCCTCTGCATGGTCGACTCCCTTTTGGGTTGGCCCCAAGGGGTTGCTCCTCGTCGTAGCATATCCAACATTGTGCCAAGACACCAACATTTCCAAGAAGAAAGAAAACCTGATCTACTCTTACAATTATGGCCTCTCCAACCCATTAGGTAAGACTCGTGCACCAAAGAAATAATTTAACACCCCCATGACCAAAACATCGAGCAAAAATCCAATTGTTGTTAGTCCTCGCAGAGGGGTCCTTTGCAAAAATGGTTGTGGATGGAGCTGATGCAATGCTACCTCCCCAACCTCCTAAGAAAAAAAATTGTACTCTCCCAAGAAAGGAACAAAGCTAAAACAACCAAACCTAGATCGGTAAAGTAAGATAAGGAATAATTGAAACATGCAGAATTACCTCCGGTTACCAAATTACCACTTGTGGCCTGCTGTTGCAACCCAAGATCGAGTGATTTCGAGTGGATGTTCACTGCGAAGGCTTCATTCAGTAGCTTGAGTGCACCCAAGATGCTCCCCCAAACCCACTCTTTGGTATCCCACACAACCCTAAAATTCACTCAAACAAGGACCACACTGTGAGAATATCCTACCCTACCAATTTCCCTTGTTGTTGAGCTAACTAGATCGATGAACATGCATAGGTGACAAGTTATACTTGTTCAAATTGAAACTGCTCACCCTCCCATGAATTAGAATGATATCAAGTCTATTGAGCTGCAAGAATATAAGGAATGTTCCCTCCTCGAGGCTTCCGCCCAAGAGGCATCACTTGGCGTGGCTGCCCTCCCACCTTCCATCTTGCATCATCTATCCTGATTTCACCTACTAGGAGTCAAATTCCATACCTCCTGTTCTCCCACCTCCATCGGGGTTGTAAGTTAATATAAAACATATTAAATATATAATTTGTTTTTTGGTGTAAATTGAACGAGTGATTGTAATAGATCATATCAAAAAATATAATATAATATGTTTTTTCCATATCTTTTGGTTTTCCACATGGGAAAACATATCAGTATCATAACAATGTTGATTTTTCCCAAGTAAAATGTTTAAAATTGATAATAAAACCTATCAAATATTGTCTGCCAAAATGCTACTTTGAAGGTTTTATATCCTTCTTGATCGATCCTTTTAATAAAACTATGGCTAACTAACATGATAATAATTGTCATAGAGAGCTTCTATTAATTAAGAAAGTCAACCTAGATCATGACTATTGGTCTTGACTCCTTGTTCGAGTCTAGGAATTCCATGTTTGCAAGCTTCTTAGCCATCGTTTCAACTTGTTATCTAATTTTGCTTTGTCTTTTCACTTCATCCACGCTTAACAAAATTTCATGTTGTTTTTGTGAGTGTTCCACCAGTAATTTACCCATTATTGTTTTAAGCTACCAGTAGATGTCAATGGTTTGCATATTCTTGGTATGATGTGTTCTTATGATTTCTATATCTAAAACTCGGTTGTGAATTTGTTCCTTTACCTCTAAATCTATTATGAATTGTCGATCAATTCCAGCTTCCCTCTTAGCTTCCTTAATTTCGCTTCAGATTGCTAGAGGGGTGCTTCTACATAAAATTTGAGCAAAATGCTCTACTACCATATGGGAATGAGAGATGACAGGTAAGATTCCACTACAGTGACCCCCCTTGTCACATGAACCTCCTCCCCAAGGCAGAATTTTCCAATAATAAAGAGATAAATACCAAGGTTCAAAGAGAGAAGGATGGCAAACTACCCAGAGAAAAACATGGAGTGACTCAATTATTAAATAAATAGGACCATGCTAGGCCACCTAGAGATAGCGCCAGACCCAAAACTCAGAGACCACCCACCTTGAAATAAAGACCCACCCAAATCTTAGAGATATGAGACAACAATTCAAATTCCATGAGGGATTGGAAAAGGATAATTCCACTTGATAGAGAAGAGAGATTCCAAAACTACAAAAAATACCCAAACATAAAAAAATCAAACTCCATTTTAGTATAGCCTCAGTTTGAGAAGTAGAAGCACTAAAGAAGAATGCCAGAATGAATGAGACAACACAAGAGTTCAAACCAAGGACTACCTTCATGAGAATAAGCCATTAAGGATGGGACCTTGCTAAGAAGAATAATCAAGAATCGAATTCAGGGATGTCCCTCTCTTCTATAAGACTTTGATTTCAATAATCTTGAGTCAAAAACCATGACACTGTAACAAAGGTCTAAACACCCAAACTAGCATTTGCCACTCAAGAAGCCCAAGCAAAATTCATGGGAGACTAGAGATAGTCAGTGTATATTGCTAAAATAATTAGAGAATATATCCCATAATATATTTGTCAAATGAGGATCTTGATGAAACCAAACTAAGTTGAATATAAGATATAGAGAGTGAACACGTAATTATTGGAGGATTTTGGTTTTGCTATAGCTAAACACAAGACATAAACTCCCTTTGACTAGTGTCATCGAAGCACTACTCCATTAAGAGGAGGAGCTATCAAGCTTACTATTAGATTTAATAAGCAACATAGAGTTTACGAATAACTTACAAAGTGAGATTGTGCCCATCTATAATGCCAGTAGAGTTAGAGGTATTCAATGCAATAATTCCCAAAAAAGACTAATTTTTTCCACAATCCTGCACCCCTGAGAACCGAATAAAAACATAATATCCATTGTTATTGCCATGATCTCCCTGCAACCAAATCTCCCTCGAACGAGTTAATTATCCTTTAACTAAATAAAAACTATATCATAAAACCATATGGATACCATAGCTACACCTTGCACCATTAACTTCACTTCACACTCATTCATGCATCATGCATCCCTTTACCCATTAAAAGTGGAGTTACCAATTAAAAGGATCCAATGTGACCCATACTTGCTTATCATAGTTTGTTAATATGGAATTGATAATCACCCACCATGGAAAAAATATAATATACATTGTTAGAAAATAATTAAGACGAAATTTAAATTTATGTATTTTAGAGAAACAATTATTTTAAATATTATTTATGGTTTTTAGTTTAATTAATTAAGAGGAAGATTGCTATCATGTTTGCTTAAATTTAATTTTTACAAATTAAAAATGTAATGGGTACACCAAAAATAAACTTATCAATTTACTTTAGATACCATTTCAAAATAAAATAAAAAAGCTCACATTACACATTAAAACCCGGACAGGATGATAATTCAAATAATAAAATTTAAAATTCTTGAAGGAGTTAACTTATATTTCGAAAGGTTATTATCATGATAAAAATATTAGTCTATCTTTTATGAAAATCAAATATGAATCGAAAACGTTATAATCATAAAGCTTTCTACACTTTTGGGTTTAATTAAATATGAATCGAAAACGTTATTATCATAACACTATCTACACCTACTTTTGGGTTTAATTAAATATGAATCGAAAACGTTATTATCATAAAGTGTAATATCTTTCACATGTTTTTGTTTTTTCTAAATATAATTGAAACCTTCACTATTTCCATCTACAGAATATCTTGATATCATTCCAAAAGCATGACACATGGTACATAACCTATTCACAAAATCTAGCATATTGAAACATTTTCATGTACATTAATATCTTGACATTATGGGGTATGTAAGCTAGGCACAAAATCCAAATAGTAGCTCACTTACAAATTGACCATGGCTGGAAATAAAACAAAATCTACCTGGTTGTCATGGACAATAATCAACCACACAATATCTATTTAATGATTTGACCACTTGGTGGACTAGACCACACATTTGTGAACTTCTAAAGTTTGAAACTTAGTTTAGCTCACTTACAAATTGACCATTGCTGAAAATAATATAATGTAAGTGGTGGTCATGGACAATAATCAACCACAAAATATCTATTTAATTATTTGACCACTTGGTGTACTAGACCACACATTTGTGCACTTCTAAAGTTTTTGAAACTTAGTTTATATGTTTTTGAAAATTAGAACCTTTTATGTATGTTTAAAAAATATATAAATGCAATTTATATATGTAATTTTAGATAGATAGTCACCAAAGGTATAATAGAAGAAGGGGACTTGAAGAGGACCTTGTGATTTTAGAAGGGGACTTGAAGAGGACCTCGTGACCTTAGGGAAGGGGGGTGAAGAGCCTTGACTTCTATCTTAATTTTAGGTTATGGGATGAGTTATTAGTTTGTTGCTATAAAAATAAGGTTTTATGTTATGGTTAGTTTCAGAGGCAAGTAAAGAGAAAGGAATTTGATATATTCCATAATTTTTTTTCCTTTGAATTATTTAGGTTAATAAGGAGGTTTTTAAGTCTTGTTTCCCTTACAAACTATAAGTTTAGGGAAACTCTTATTAGCAGAGGAGTTGAAGAAGTATGCCATTTCAAACTTTAGGCCAACTACAAGTACTAGAGTATGTGATATTAGAGGAGTAAAGGAATTGATGTCACATGGTGGTATGGAGTTAATATGCATAAAGGAAATGAAGCCACATGGTGGTATGGAGTTAATATGCATAATGGAAAGGGAGTTAGTTTGATCCATCACATTCAATTGTTTGAGAGATTTCCCCACTTAGGTAACTTGGAGATTATGGATCTCAAGGGTATCCAAACCAATTATGTGCTAAGGAAGGAGCAAAAGTTTTAGTTTGTAGGAATAGTTTTGAAAATGGCTTATTGTTTGATAATTTTAGTCTAGTAGAGATAATTGGAGGACCCTAAGATTAAAGGGATTCTAAAAAAGAAAGACTTAGGATTAATATTGAAAAATAAGAAGAAGGAATTGTGTACTTGTTAAAATGGAGATCATGAAGCTAGTTTCAGATGAAGATGTCATTATGGGGGACATGTACTTATCATTGAGTGAAAAAAATAAAAATGATAAGGATTTTTTTGAAATGATGATCTCTAAAGCATATTTATATAGATGTTTTGAAAGGGTATGGAAAGGGATGCTCAGGTAGACACAATCTTTTAATGTGTTAATAGAGGGATATTAACCTTTAAACTTTAGTCACAGGTTAAAGTGAATAGAATTCTAGAAGGAAAATGGTTTTTGGAATTAAAATTTTATCCTTGAGGTGGTAGACTCCATGTTTTGATCCTCGATAGGAAAGAAAGAATACAAACCAGTTTGGATAAAATTATTTGGGCACCCCTATAATTGTGGAATAGAACTATCTTAGAGTAAATTGGAAATGATCTTGCAATATTCGTTGAATTTTTGTTTCACAAGTACAACACAATATATTCCATATGAGAAATATACATACACTGTTAATACTACCAACATTATTCATGCCACTTACGGGAATTGAACATAGGTGGATAGGATTCCATTCCTTCCTACCAACTACCCGGGATAACCCCAATTGACTATTCATTGATTTAGTTGAGAATGCTCTATTAAAAACTATTGGGACAATTACAAAAATCTTAGTGGAGATATATCTATGAGAGGGGATCCTAGAGGTCATTGAAATAAAGAATGGGATTTAAAAATATAGTCAAATCCTAGATTATTGGAATTTTTTTTTTCATTTCTTGAGATATCATGTGTAGGGGAATATGGTGAAGGATTATTTTCATCCTAGGGGTAGATGAGAATGGAAAAGTTTGGAAAGAAAGTGGTAGATATGAAGATGATGGTAAGGGAAAGTCCCCAAGAAAGATATTTTTTGAGCTCTACAGAGTAGGAAGATAAAGTAGAGCTAGAGGACATAGAAGAGGCATTCAAAAGTTTAGAAGAATTGATGTGCCAAGGAAGAGGGTTAAGATATAAGGAAAAATATATAAGTTTGGATAAGGAAGTTATAGATTAACCAATTATCCTTCCAAACAAAAGGGATAATGAATATATTTCAATTTGGGATGTAGTCTTGTTGTCATTAGTACTATAACCTCCCCATTTTTGTATATTTCTTAATAACTAATGGGGATCCTATGAAATTTGTATGATATTATTGATTAACATTACTTAGCTAAAGTTTATTAAGATGGTTTTTATGTTTTATTTCATGATTCATTATGATTTCAAGTTAATAATAAACTATAATATATAGTTTAGGAATAACAAGCTTCAAAGAGTTTATGCCCAAAAATCCTTCTTTTCCTTTATTTTGACAATTTTCAATTTTTTTAATGATTTGTAACAAGAATCGTTAATTGTTAATTAATTCCATTTTGGGTTTCGGTGTATTGAGGGACACACAACTTTGTTGCAAATAAAGCACCGGATACCTCCAACTCTCGAAAGTCGATATACCACAGTATAGAAATGTTATGACTTTTAACATGGAAAATCTCAACACATGACTTTCTTCTTAGGTTTTGTCATATTGACCGACATGTAAAGTATTGAATTGGTCAAAATCTTGATATTTTGACATCTCGAAAACTCGACAAGGAAATAGATGATCAATGAAATAAAAAGTAACAAAAATAGTTTAGCACATAATGATCTCTTATGCTTTGTTAGCATTAGGTGGTTCTTATCTATGTTCAATGAAAAATACCTGATTCCTTAACACCTAAAATCATAATATTTGATAGCTAATGAAACAATAGTTGATGGACATGGTGCTCTTTGTTAGTTGACTTGTTTTAGGAATATGTTAGTTATAGGGGATTAGAAAATGGTTATTTGAAATATTGCTCGAAAACTAATTTTCGACATCTTGATAAACTCATTGCATAGATTCAACCATGTTATGCCAGTTATATGGGGAAGCTAATGCCAAAATATCTAAGCTGGAATGAGTTTATGTGATCCTGCAAGTTATCCAACATGGTACCAAATTTAATTGGGCCATCATTGTTTCATCAAGTATTCAAAGTGAAGTTAGGAAATCTCAGGAAACCCCACTTAGGCATTGCCTAAGATTATTCATGTTAGATTATCTGGTGGATATTTTCCATTACATGAATCCTTTCCCATTCATGCCATGCCATTTGCCACATGCATAAAAACCTATACACATATATTGTATTAGTTTGGGGAAACAACGTGAAACATCACTTTAATGATATTTGTGATATTTTTTTCTCGATAGGTTGTGTTGAAGAATCATGTTCTTCTTAGATTCACTTAGAATTCTATGGATGTAACTAAAGATATTGGTGATTAGTATATTGATGAATATTATTCTTATATTTATGTATATCATTGTGAAGATGGACCTGATACTTTTCCAAAGTATGTTAATAAGAGATTTGTCATTAGAGAAATCACCTATCTAAGAATTGGTAATGGTATGGTTTCTATCTTAAAGAAAAACAAGAAAATTATTTGGCCTTATTTTTGCATTCTAGTGGGAATATATTCATTAGCAAACCCCCAACATGATTCAGTACAAGCTTGGTTCAAGGACCCCTTAAGAAGACATGGTGATAAGGGGATTATCAAGAAACAATGTTCTTCAATCAAATTTGGGACCTATATACATGACCATTCCTCTCTTGACATCATGTTCCAAGGAGTTCAAGAGGAATTAGTATGGAGATTTCAATAAATTCAAGATCTTGTAAAACATCTAATTTTTCAACTTTTATACAAAAAAGGAAATCTACATTTTTAAAGGAGAAATCTAGGATGTAAGGAAATGATCTAGATTATATGGCTATCCAAATAGTATCAGATTCAACCAGAGATATTGTTTCTTCAAGATAATAGTCAGAGATTGAAAAAATAGATAAAATTATAGAGTAAAAACGTGACAAGAAAAAAAAGAACGATCAAAATAGGAAAGATCAGAAAAAGAAGAGCAAGATAAAGAAGAGAAACTAAAGAAAAAAGAGTGAAAGAAACAAGTAGACAAAGAATGTCTACAAAAAGAATTAGAATAGAAATAGAATGAATAAGAACAAAGTAGAGATATAGAAGATGGGAAGAAGGATGAACATAATAAAGAAACTCAAGATGTATCTAAGTGTGCACAAAAGAATGTTAATCTTAATCACTAGACTCCTTCTAAGACAAATGATGTAAAGTAAATCACTCAAAGAAATAGATTTGGAAGTTAAACAACTTTAATCTCATCTTCTTCCATCAATAACATTCCCATCAACTCTGTTCCCAGTAAGACAACTTCTTCTCTCATGGATTTAAATATGATGCGCCTTGTGGAAGCCATTATCATTCCACTCAATAGTTATGTATTCCACACTCAGAAGAAAAACATTGTCAAAGCTAGAGAAAGAAAATAAATACAGATCAAACTAAAGGCTTATCCCAAGACCCATCTATTTTATGGAATTTTTCTCATCTTAATGATGAGGAATATGTAGAGGAAACAATAGATGCCTTAGGAGAATTCACAAATGCAAAAAAAATTGTATGTCAATAAATTGACCACCCAATTAAAGGAATAAAAGGAACAAGTTCTTGGGTTACAAAATCAATTGAAGAACAAAGAGATACAATTGGAGGAGAAACATAAACAATAGGTTGACCAATTTTCAAGCAAGTACAATACAAATGTTTTTATGGTTTAGAAGGTTCATGAAAAAGGAACACAATGTATTAAGGGAGAACATTCTAATTATTGAAATTTAGCAGATGCAAGAGAAACAAATCATAGAACTCTTTGTTGAGTACAAGCAGTAGATTTGTACTCTTGAAATGTCTATAAAAGAGTATAGAACTAAACATGGAAATGTTAATTTCATTAAAACATAAGGATTACTGATTAAGGAAAGGTTCTTCAATTTACAAGGAGAGTTTTATAAGAAGCTAAATGAAATTGATCTATAACATGACAAGCTCACTAAATATTATGATCAAATAAAATCTCAATTCATAGAATAAAATTCACATATTTGTTTTGATAATCTTAATGTGCGAGAGGTGAAAAACAAGGATGATATTACATCTATTATTTTTCTTATAATCATGAGAGAATTCCTATGTCACTGTATAATCATGGTTGATCTTATATTTTGTTTATCCATAGTGTTATTGAATGCTTGGGTCATGTGGTTACTAACTTCTTAGTGAATTGCAGGTTTCTTGATATGCTCATGAATAATGGCCTGAAAATTACTCAAGATTGTCCTTTTGCCTTCTTAAGCTCTATGCTATCTTATAGGTTTAGGAATTTGGGTAGCTCATGGTCACAACCTTGATTGCAAGTCATTTTACAAGTTATATAACAAGTTCTTGGGTTACAAAATCAATTCAAGAATAAAGAGATACAATTGGAGGAAAAACATAAACAACAGGTTGACCAATTTGCAAGAAAGTACAATGCAAATGTTTTTATGGTTTAGAAGGTTCATGAAAAAGGAACACAATGTATTAAGGGAGAACATTCTAATTATTGAAATTTAGCAGATGCAAGAGAAACAAATCATAGAACTCTTTGTTGAGTACAAACAATAGATTTGTACTCTTGAAATGTAGATAGAAGAGTATAGAACTAAACATGGAAATGTTAATTTCATTAGAACATAAGGCTTATTGATTAAGGAAATGTTATTCAATTTACAAGAAGAGTTTTATAAGAAGCTAAATGCAATTGATTTATAACATGACAATCTCATTAAATATTATGATAAAATAAAATCTCAATTTGTAGAATAAAATCACATATTTGTTTTGATAATATTAATGTGCGGGAGGTGAAAAACCAGGATGATATTAAACATCCATTAATTTTTTTTTTATAATCATGAGAGAATTCCTATGTCATTGTATAATCATGGTTGATCTATTATTTTGTTTATCCATAGTGTTATTGAATGCTTGGATCATGTGGTTACTTCCTTCTTAGTGAATTGTAGGTTTCCTGTTATGCTCATGAATAGTGGCCTAAAAATTACCTAGGATTGTCCTTTTTCCTTCTTATGAGATCTCTGTTATCTTATAGGTTTAAGAATTTGGGTAGCTCATGGTCACAAGCTTCATTGCAAGTCATTTTACAAGCTATATATATATATATATATATATATATATATATATAATATGGAACATTGTATTGTTAACAATACTAAATGGAATAATTTTGTAGGTTCATGAGTAATTAACTAAATCTCACTATCATGTTAAAAACTAACTAGTTGTTTTATGTGTCCATGAATATAGATTGTATGTTTGAACTATGTAGTTCACTGTCATGAGCATAATTGCATGTTATCTTAAACATTATAATTGATTGTTTAAGTTTGATGTTAGATTCAAATGTAACAAGTTACCTTATAGATTTATGGTTGCATTGAATTCTTGGACTATGAATATTTCCACCACATTAATTAACCCTATCTTGTTTATTTATCGTTGATATAAGTTTTGGGATGTATTGGTTAACACTATGATGAAAGTAATGAATTATGTATTTAGGTTCTCTTTCTCTTTACCTAATAGTCATAATCTATAAATAATAACTCAACCTCCTCAAGAGGATTGTATGTTGAATGATAGTTAAGTTGTAGTTTTCATACGATCAATGATGTCACTTGTGAGTTTCTTGTTTTGATCAATTGGTAGTGCACATCTCCTTGGATAAATTAAATAGATTGTATAATAAACTAACAAAACCGGGTTGAATGGTGCAACAGTTCATGAGTAATATGGATATATTATGTGAAATTTCATTTGGGGCCTTGCCCCACTTCTTGTCTCAACAATTGTTAACCAGGTTAATATGGACACTTAATTCCCTGTTCATCACTGAATTGGAAAGCATGATGAAGGACATGATTCTGGCCATAGGAAATTCTTTACTATAAATTGGGGGCTAAGATCTGCCCCACTTATTATCCTAACTTATTAAAATTTGAGGGCTAAGTCCACTGGCCTTGAACCATATAAGCCAAGAGCCATATTTGCAAGTGTTCGACCTTTAATGTGTTCAAACATCTCCGTTCGAGAATGTGCCGATAGACGTTGAGGTTGAAAGACACTAAGGGTAAATTTTTTGGGTGTTCAACCTTTAGGCCTTCCGGAAAATCCATTTATTTAAATGTAGTTTGGTAGCCGCTCATTCCCCTCTCTGATATGACATTTACCAAGTAGGCCCCGTCAAACTTCAGCCCCTCGGACCTTCGAGGAAATAGTCTCATATACAATTTAATAAAACTATAATCGATGGTTCCTAGTCTCACATGGAGTGGATCAGGGTAGGTCCCACCATACCTTCAATCATCATCAAGCCCCCAAAATGGCTATGTGCTAATGGATGGTGGAAACCAGGTCAATAAACCTCGACACTAGTTAGGAGTAGGTCCAATAGGTTCTCAACCATTGAGGTAATAGGCCTTAAAGAATTATGGGTAGAGTGGTCGAGTTGTGCTGGTCGTGGCCTAGGGGTGAATCCCACCAGACTCTCAACTTTCGAACATCAAATGCAATCAACTATGAGAGCAAAGAGGAGGTGATTCCTCTTGATCTAAGGATAAGTGCATTGGGCTGGAACCACCAAGATTGCAGACCTATGACGACTGGGTTAACATTACAGAAATGTGGAGAGTGGAACCGCAAGAGCCACAGTTTGTTGTGACCATGTGCACTTGGGGTTTCCACCTCATTTAAATATCTTTTCCTTTAGTTGTATTACATAAAAAACCCATTAGTTATGCAAATAGACCCGAACAACCACATCCCAGTTCTAGTGGACCCCATAAAGTTGACATGGCAATGCCACTTGGACCAAGCAAAGGCCATGTGGGTGCCACACGGTGCCTTAGTGATGACTTGCCCTTATTTAATAGGCCAAAAGTTCTTACAAGCATTAGAAAGCTCTCATCAAGCTAGGTATGGTGGTGATATTAGAATTTAATTCTGCAAACTTTAAAAAAAAAAAAAATTCGTAACCCCATATTTATGACAAACTTTAGAGGTTAGGTTAAGTAATTAAGTAACACCTTCCATATATCGAGATAGTACGTGGGAGGGAGTGTTACAAAGTTGTATTAGAGCATGGTTCAACACCAGGACTAGATGGCCCTTGAAAGAGAAACTTGACTCTGATAATTTATTTGTATGTATGTTGACTATTGACTTGCAATTGTCGTGACTATAAAATATTTACGTGTCTTTTTATTTTATGTAACTAACAAGGGTGTTAGGTGTGTGAACAACATGAGAGTAAAATGCATCAAATTAGCATACCTAGTGTTGACATGACAAGGTAACAATATAATACATCTATTCTTGATATAACAAACAACTCTGTGTGTGTGTGTGACATCACATAAAATATATATATATATATATATATATAATAATTATATATATATATAATAATATATATATATATATATATATAATATTATATATATATATATATCTATATATAATATAAATATATAAATTATAATATGAAAATGAGGAATGGAAAATAATATGATACATAAAATAGTTACCCTGAAAAGCCTCAAATCTAAGTTGAAGAGTTGTAAAGCAAAGAAAAAAAGGCCCATTGGAAAACAAGAAGAATAGGTGAACGTGAACACAATGTTGCTACAAAAGGTGTCCTACATGGAAGGATTGTCGCAACATGGGCTAGCGTTTGAGGATATGAAAGGTTGTCATTTTGGCAAAATTAGAGAGAAATATCATAAGGTTGGAGAGAAAAAAAGATACATTCACATGTTGGGGTTGTGAAGAAGAGAACCTGATCTGTGCATGCCCTTACAAAGAACAAAAGAAGAATAACTCATCTAAACTTCAGAAACTTGGAACAACAACCAACAATGTAGAGAGAGATAAGGAAGCATCCCCATAAGCTTTCCAAAATAATGTTATTTTGGATGTTGAATTTGTTTTAGACCTCAAGGAAGAATCTAATTAAATTTTGTGCATGTACTACTTTCTCTTGTTGAAGGTGAATATAGAATGTTGGATGTGTTGTGAATCTATATATTTTCATTTGTTTGTTTGTTGTTGTTGGCTACATGTTTTTTGTTTTGTTGATTTTGTGCATGGTCATGCTTTGTGTTTTTTTTTCATGCATTTTTATTGTGTGTGTGTGTGTGTGTGTGTGTGTTTATATTTTTTCATTTTCCTTTCCTTCTTCATTTCATCTTGTTTTGGTTTGTTGGTAGTAGGGAAGGGAAGGAAATAATCTCATGGAGAAGAGATGAATAAAACCCAACTAGAATTTCCTGGCCCTGATTATATCTTGTGCACACGATAAATTGTAGTAGAGGGAAAAATAAGATAATGGATCAACCAAGAAGGCTTGGTTAGTTCCACTTGAAGAAAATAGACTATGATATCATTTATGAAAATATCATAAGAAGGAAATTTCCTTAACTTAAATAGTGCTTGACTAATGTATGTTCTATATTTTATGAATATGTGAATAATGAGATGAAGGTCTAATGGTGCCATTTCAATTAACAAGTCATTAATTGAGAACCATCATAGTAGGAGGAAGATTAATTCAATTTCTCTTTATATGGTGACTGTGTGAATGAATATGCACATGAATTTATGAATATTGCAATTGTGAGCATGCTAACAACCATATGGATTTCTTGAAAATACTTCAGTTAGGAATGCTTGTGGTAACTTTTAACCCCCACAATGTCCCAGGCTGGGAGGAATTGGCGGAGGTATCCTCAGACCAAGCTTTTAGTTTGGTAGCTAGCCCTACCAAACCAGAGAGGGCTCTCTCTATGAAATCACAGCCAAAAGAAGACTGAGATATAAAGGATTTTAGGATAGATAGCTAGGCTCAGGTGGGTTAAATTTGATTTTGATTGTTTGTTGGATGATGGCTTAGGTCTAGGGAGCTAGGTCTAGGCTTTCATAATCAAATTTGCAGAGATGTAATGGGGGAAATCTAGGTACACACTTCAGCACTTTAGGGTTGTCATTGTGTATATGGGAGATAAGTAGGGTTTCTAAATGAACATGAGTCTCATGAATTCATTTATATCAGAAGAAAAATGAACAATAATGTGAAAGCTTCTCCAAAACATAGCATTACATGAATGAATTTTGTTTATTATCTTAGGAAACAAGCAAATGAAACATGGAAATGGAAATGAAAGATACAATCCATTCAAACTTATGATCGCAAAGGAAAAACACTGCTAAAACACCTACCACAAGAATCCCACTATAATAGCTGCAAACTCTGTCTATTAGTTCTTGCCAAATTCTCAATTACACTAGCATTCAAGGCTTAATTCCACTGCATCCAACCCTTGAAAATGATTACAAAAGGCCTCATATAGGCTCTGAAGTTGAAATACTCCATAGAAGGTCGAATTACCAGCAAAGAAAGTCAAATACATGCACCTACTTGATGACTACTACATACTAGGGAGGTTACTCAATCATTTCCTCTTTTATCTAACTATCACAAGATATCTATGAAAAGCATTAAATGGGGGATAAGACATATATTTACCCATATAGAAACCCAATTACATTTACATTCATCCACTTTCACCTTTTGACTTTTACAAAAGTCAAACTAGAAACTTTGAAAATTTACATAGTGAAAATTTTAATTAAAATATAAAAAAATTATAGAAGTGTAGTGCCAATTTTGAGGCCATTTTTAGGTGCCTTCATGAAGTCAAAATTGAAATTTGAAAGAACAGTAAACTAGCCTTGTCTATCTAGTTTCTAGAACATCTTCAATTTATTTAAATGACCCATGGTAAGGCCTCCAAAAACTCATTTCCCAAGGTGTCTTCAGATGGGTCGTGCTAGGATCAGAAGGGTCGCACCAGCCAGCAAAAAGGTCGCACCTCCTCAGAAAGGTATGACCTCCCAAAATGCAACAAAACCCTCATTTTTTCACAAATTTTTCTCCTTTTTGAGTTTGCACGATGATGATTGAGAGATATTGAGATTTTTAAGAGTGAAATGAGTTTAAAAACCTCATCTTACCCTTTTAAACTCAAATTTGGAACCTTGACACTTTATAACCTTTGAAATTTGAACCTTTGTAACTTTATTGGCTTTCTTGAAACATTGGATCTTTTTGGAACTCTGAACTGCAACCTTTGGAACTTTGAAGTACTTATTACATATAAAAACATAAAATTACATTTGAAAAACCTAGTGACATGATAAAATTTGACTTTGAGAGCCCTAACAAAACTTGGTAAAATCATACTTGATCACTAGTGACAGGCAGAACTGAATGACACTAACAGTAACAATCAAGTCAAACCATGGAGCATGGAGCTTAAGAGAAGATTGTCGTGATGGCATTGTCGCCCTATGAAAATTTGTTTAAGATCTAATCTTCCTTGAGTAGATTAGGTTATATCTAAGAGTAGTCAACATTCCTATTGCTTGAAAGGATTTGAGATTGATAACATTCTTGTCATCTTGTTTGCAAGGAGCATGTGTTAGGATTTGGAGCTACATCAGCCAAGATTATAGAAGGAAAACCATTAGACAAAAGGTATGGTCCATATTCTCCCTTTTGTTAACATGTATTAGGATTGATTGCATTTCACATAATGGAATTTGTATCATAATTTATCCCATAACCTATTTTGGATCAAGGGAAGATGCGAGGGAATGCTCACCTATCTATAAGAGATATTTCTCCATAACAATTTAATAAAAAAAATGAAATGTTAACTTTGGTTCTCAAATTATGCCCGTATAATTCCTATGATATGGTAAGTTGGGTTAGTTGGATTTATATGAGACTAATGCAAATTCATGTTGGAATGAATATTCAAAAGGTAAATTGGATAATGGGATTTTTGGTAGTGTTGTAGTTTAAATTTTCAATTCCATCCAAATTTTGGAAAAAAAGTAGCTAGATCAATCTTTGATCTTGTTGTACATGAAACTAACTTTTCAGGTTGATCAATTCCGTTTTTGAACTATAGGTGAGTGGGTTGGCCACGTTCATTGTAAAGCAGTTAAATTGCATCCAACTTCTAAGACAGATCATGGTTATTTTACATGAGTGGTCAATCCAATCAATTTGCAATGATTCCACATGCTTGGACGTCAAAAAAGGGAAGCAGTGGCATAAGATGGTTTATTGAAACCATTGATCAACCAATCAATGGTTGTGGTTGATTACAAGTTACAACCTTCGCTAATCACATTTTCTGAAACCATTGAATGTGGTGTCGCAAAGTGGTAAGTGATTTTTTAAAAACAACGCCCATTAAAAGGCATGTGACTATCCTTCTGTGAGACGAGCCTGCCAAATGAGCATGACAAGCCAGCTAGAGCTTGAGTGATCCTCTTATGTCACCCTCCATGTCAACCTTTTGTCACATCACCCATCTATATCGTACTACCATTTCCTTGAATTTGTCTTGGCTAGTGTTTGCACTTGTTCCCCAAAGAAACTATAATATTTCCTCTATAGGGGAAAGCGTTCTTCCCTGAATTTGTATTGGCTAGTGTTTGTGCTTGTTCCCCAAAGAAACTATAATATTTCCTCTATAGGGGAAAGCATTCTTGAGGTCATTCCTAAGCTTATTCATAAAGCCTTCAATTTTCCCATGGTTCAAAATTCTTTGAATTTTACTGACACCTCATTGATTTTAGCCTTCACTCAATTATTAGAAGAAAACAAACAAGGTTTTCTCAACCAAATTTTAGCCCAAGTTCACAAGTCCCTCTAGTAGCTGTGAACTATATTATCTATTTCTTTTCTCAATATGCACAAAAATTGTTCGCTGTAATCTTATTATTGTTGGGTGAAGATGATACAGGGAATGTAAGTAGAAAATCCATAGGGTTCTTAAGTCAAATGTTGGAACCATATGTGGTCCTAGATATCCCCTCATACCTATCTGAGTCCATTAATTTTCAATTTAATAATTTCCTGCTTGTTGTTCTCTTCAGATATCCTCTTGTCTTGGTCTACCTCTTTCTATACATGCATGTATATAAATTTGATTATTTGGCTCTGAATATCTTTGATTCCAGGAAACAAATAAAGTCAGTGATTGATTGACTAATGCTATTAATATAAAGCTAAATAATGGGGGATTTTATTATTTTTTTTGTCTACATATATAGCTATTGTTTACACTATATTGAATAATGTATCTCCCTCGAGGAATTTTCCATAGAAAAAATAATTGTTGCAGCTCGATGAGGATACTAGGGTTGGAGATTGGTACTTTCTTGAAGAATACATAGAGATAAGGCTATGAAGAGTTGAGGTGCAGCCTTATCATTTGCCAATTTTGTTACCTATGAAGATATTTTACCTAGAGTTCATAAGGAAAAGTATTCATGTGGATCAAGTCCACTTTAATCCTAGGCACAAAGTATATATGTTCAATTTGGAGAATCTTGCAGGCCCTTTCATAGTGAATGCTAGACAAGCCCTTACTAAAGCTGAAGAGATGATGAAGGATTTTAACTTTGAACCAGGAGATAAATGGAAATATCGTCCTCATCATTTAATTTATGAAAGAATTGTGGACACTAACTCTGCACCATATTCTCATGAAAATAGATCTTAAATTGAAAAGATGGCTAATAAAGAAACTTTGTTAGTCAATCTGTTGCATTTAGAAATAAATATTGAAACCCCTTCAATCAAAGAGAAAAGTTTGAAAAGGAGTATTATTGAAACAATAGATGTTGAAATGGAGAATGTTCACTCAAAATAGAAGACAAAGGTTCAGATTGGAGACAGAAAAAATGTCAACAAAGTTAAGAGAATAAATTTCTAGTTAGCCTGGTTTTCAAATGCACCTGGGAAATCCTAAATTTGCCACTCCTTCTAGATCTACAGAATTAGAAATGCCCACAACTGAAATATCCTCCTCTGTAGTGAATGTAACATAGATGAGTTACAAAGCAACTGAAGAAAGAATTCAGACGGTGAAGAATGATATGATGTCTTAGTTGGCTACACAAATGACTTCTTATTAAACAAGGCTACTCTCAACAATAGATCTCAACAATGGATTTGGAAAGGAACCAATTGAAACTCTCCCTCTTACATCATATTGTTCATTCACTTCCTTCAAGATCTGAATTCAAAATATTTGATTTGTCTCTGAATGTAGCTGACATTCCATTGCATGATAAAATCAATTTACGTAAGTAGGTAGGGGAGATGTTATACATTGATTTAAGCAAAAATCATTGACAATCAATAAGGATGAAAAAATCTTGGAAAATGATTCAAACAAAATTAAGTAGGAGAAAGCCAATCATAGAGCTTTATATTTATATACTCGAAGGATTCAAAAAGTTGATTATGAAGCGAAGCATTAATCTAGATATTAAAGAGGCAATTACACATTTTATGCAAAGAAATGCAATCATTAAGATAGAAACTAAAGATGCCAGTGATAGAAGATTTTCAAACAACTGAGATAGCTCATGTGGAGAAAGAAAAGGAGTAGTTAATGACTGAGTTGATGAACAAGAACAAGGAGGTGGTAGCCCTTAAGGAGAAGGTCAAAGATCTAGAGCAAACTATTAAGAGTCATGTATGTACAATTGTGGTATCCAGTGAGTTAGAAGACCCATTAGATAAATTGACAAAGGTAATGACTGAACCCACACTCTCAAAAGTTGAAATGAAGAATATCCAAGAAAATTTAGCTTTGTCTCGAGCAAAATTGAATGTTAAAGAAAGACAATTAAAATCAACAAATATAGAAAATGACCAGATCACTGAGAAATATAAATAAGCTCAAGAAGGGATTAAGGAGTTAAAGAACAAATTGAAAGGTAATATGTCTTTGATTGAGGCCAAACAAATTGTTTAGGATGCTATCTAAATGGAGATATTTTAAAATCATTGTTGATGAAAGAGCTACTCTAACATAGATTCAAATGATTGTGACTTCATGTAAGGAACAAGTGCAAAAAAAACATAGAAAGCTAGGAAGATCATTAAATTTTTAATGAAAAGTCTACAATAGAATTAAAGGTAATGCATATTGTTGACATGATTACGATAATCATGGATATTAGTAAAATAATCGAGAAGAACCTTCTACTTATTCAAACTAAAAACACACCGGAAATTGTAAAAAAGTATATGGATTCATTTGATTCTAAATATGACCAGAGAAAAAGAGTGAACTGCCAAGTTGTTAGAATGTGGAAGGTAATCTTCTTCCTTAAAAGACATATGGGCAAGAATTAATAACATCTAAATATAAAATAGACTCCACCATTGAAAAGATTGAGGTATTGAAAGGAGAAACAATGGTAAATTTTCTATAAAGGGACCTTTAATTGCTTTGACTAATGATATCATTATTTGATTCAAAGCCTAATTATACCAAATTGAAAATTTTGAAGGCTGCTTTTCAAAATATGATCCACTCTCAAATATGTCAAGATTTGATCAAGCCTATACCTGTTAAATTTCTGGAACCACGTGCCAAACCTCAGAGTTAGAGTTCCACCGATCATACGACCACCTAGAAAATAAAGCCTTAAATTCTGTAATATTGTATAAGTTTTTAGTGGAAGGAATGTTACGTAGTTATGTTAAATTCTGTAATATAGCTTTTTTTTTATGTAACTTTCAAAGGAAGAACTCGAGAGCCAAGTCTCTGATACTTTTGCAATTAAAACTTTGTGTAATGCAAGCCATTTTTGGAGATCAATAAAGTTTATCGAAGTTGAATCCATTATATTGATGAGTTATTAGTATGTATGTGTGTCCCTTTTGTAAAATTTCTATCTATTTTTCTTCTATTTGAAGCGCATGTGTATTATAGCGGGTTTTCTCTTAGGATAAGCATATTTATCTATGTTCCTTTATGGTTGTTATAGTTATAGATACATGTAAATATTATTTGTAAGAACCTTAGAGAATGCTCCACTGGTTTATCACTCCATTATTTGTAACATTCCATTTAAAGTTCCAACTAGGGATTATATATTGGATTCTTTATAGCTCAACATATTAAATCCTTTTTCTGTTATTTTCTTCTCATTACTCTATAACTTTATAAAAGTTGTGAACATTTTATATTTGGTCAAATTTAAGAAGAGTTTCTTATCTCCAAAATACAATTTCCATTACACGGTGTAAAGCTCTGGGCAAAGAAATTTAAATATTTTTATTAACTTTGAAACAAATGTACTAGGCACTAGTTCCCTTTGAGCCAATAACTATCTCTAGGGTAACAACGTATAGATGTTTTTTGGAGATAAACTATGTAAAGGAGGGGATGTTTCCACTCCTCTAGAGTAACAACATGTAGATTGTTTTTGGAGATAAACTATGTAAAGGAGTGGTTGTTTCCACTCCTCTACATAGTTTATCTCTAGAAACAATCAACCTAATGAAAAATTGTGGAAGCTTTCATGCTCAAAATTGGGTGTTTGTTTTTAGTATCATTTTTCCTCATTATAAATGGATTAGGATCTAGATTATTTCTTCCCTTGAGGGATTAAGATTGAGATTTCCTTTATTTCCCTTTCTCTTTTTGTGGGTATTTGAGGGCTTATGTAGGGGATCTAAAGAGTGGAAATTAAAGAGAAGGTACAATATAGGGATTAAAAGAAGTTGGATATATATGTCCATCTCATTCATTGATGATGTTACCTTATTTGGTCTAGGCATTATGAGGGAAGCATAAAAATACAAGGATATTCTACAATTGTATTGCAAAGCAATAGGGATGGAAGTACATTTCAAGATATCAAATATCTTATTTGATAAAATAAAAGGAAAAGAAGAAATAAGGATACTTCAAATCCTTCCTTCATCATGTTTTGATAATGGCTTAAATTATTTGGGATTCATGTTGAAGTCAAATGATTATAGGTTTAAGGTTGGGAATTGGGTTTATGTAAAAATATACAATAAAGTAACAAATTGGTGCTATAGGTTTCTTTGTAAAGGGGGGAGATTTATCTTGGGGAAATTAATCTTGGAGGAAATTCCTATTTATTGGCATTTGCTAGCATATATGCCAACATGAATGCTCAAAATATTAGAAATAAATGTTTTAAATTTTTATTGACATGAAAGAGAGAAAGGAAAGGCATTCCTTTAGTAAAATAGAAAAAAATAAAATACCTAAAGAAGCTATAGGATGACGTCTAAAGAATATACATAACTTTTATCGATCTCTGGTAGGGAACAAAATTTGGAGGTTAATGAAAGAAGAGGGCTTATGGAACGAATTGTTGATGTAGTAATATATCGATCCTTAATCTTCGGAGGACTAGAGATGACTTCTAGTGAAAAACCTAGTGGGAGATTCCATAATATGGAAGGCTACAGTAAAGGCTTCCCCACATATGGGAAATTGATTAGTGTAGAGAGTAGGAAGTGGGACTAGGGTGAGAATTAGAGGATACCCATGAGTAGATAGTGACGGGAATTTAAATTACCTAAGCGATTGATAAAATCCATATATATGAAAGGTATCCATTATATGAGAGAGTAAGTAGATGTAGATAACTCATCTATCTAGGATCGATGTAGGATAGGATCAAATAGGTTGAGACTTCAAGAGGAGGAAGTAGATTTCTAGACCCAATATGTGTGTAGTCTTAATTAAACTGCAATAAGGACTAGTGAAGAAGATGATGGGATAGAACTCATGATGAGAATAAACAACTTGGTTAGGATGCAAAGAATTTTTTTTGAATGGGGGAGAAGAGGAGTATAATTAGTGGTTAAATTCTATCTAGAAAAAGAAATTATTGTCTAAAAATAATACTATGTATTTGGTTGTCTCTTGCAAATAGAATTCTAACTTAGGTAATTTTAAGAGACATTAGTAAGGTCCAAGAAGATGTATCCTTTGCAAAAAAGGGTATTAGTTTGCATCACAATTAATGATAAAATTTCCTTTCAATAAGTATGAAGGAGCCTACAAATATGAAAGGTGGAAAATAAAAGTGACAAGGAAGTATTTTTGAGGATTTCTTGGATATCTAGTGCAAGGAGAAAATAGGAGAGATCACAAGGAATACAATTTTAGAGTACGTTAAGCCCAAAAGGGTTAGTTAAATTGGTAATCACTGTGTTATGAAGTATTATATAGATCATGAAATTTAAAGTTCAAATCCCCTGCGGGTCAACCCAAATATTGTGCAAACCATGAGATTCAAGGTTCAAGTACCCCGTGACTCAAGGTAACAAAAAAAATTAGAACAGTTTTGGGACTATGACTGGAACCAAATGAAATGGTCTTCGAAAGAAATTCTTTTTCCCATGTAGTTCATAATATAATTAAAATATTCTTATGAGGGGGTTTGGAAGCTAAGAAATATAAATTCTCCAAGGGTGGGTGTCAGTGAAAATATAGATACATTGTATGCATTAGGGTCTTGACTAGGAATGACAAAACTTTCCTAGGGTATCTATGTGATGAGCTCCAAAAATGAAATATTTTTAGACCATATCTTCCCTACTGCTAACCCCTCTCTACTTACCAAGACTTTGTACTAATCCATTATTGAGTGAAATTTAGACCTAATATGTTTTGTTTACATTTATTTAGTGTTTTAGATGAACTCATGATTAAACATTAAACAAATATCATATTTGCAAGTTAATATGCAAAGAAGATGTGCCAAATAGGTTGTTGTGTAGGTTGTGATGTCACCACAGGGTGTATTTTGGTTCTAGTTTCTGCAACACTCTTTTTTAGTTGTTGCAACACTCATTCACAATTGTTGCAACACTCATTTCTAGTTGCTACAACACTCATTTGCAATTGTTGTAACACCCCTGTATAGTTATTGCAACACCCTTATACAGTTGGTGCAACACCCTTATACAATTGTTGCAATAGTCACATATTTGTTGCAACACAATTTCTGCCACCCAATTGTTGTATCACAATTGCTGCAACACTCGCAATTGTTGCAACACCATTGCTGCAACACAGTAACACAGTTGATAAAACACATTTTTTGCATTACATAAGGTGCAACACCCATGTAAAAGCCGCAACACTAGAACTGTGAGCTAAAATTGAAACTTCAAGCCAACAAAAAAATTGTGAGCCATGATATTACATGTTTTACATTACTCTACATAAAAATTATGGATCCATACAATAATAATGTTAATTTAAGAAAATCAAATATATGTAAATCATATTTCTAATCCAAGACAAATATTAGTTTGAATGGTCAACTAAGAATCTTGGAATTCTTTGGTAAAAGATTTTGGACTTATCCATTAATAGCTACTTATTAGCAATGATTATGGAAACCATTTGTCATTTTGGAAATTGTTGTAACCACTATGGATTTATTAAATCCATAAGTGGGTTTATTTAGATATTTGTTATTTCTGGTTTCCTTTATATTTATGTATAAAAGGAAGCTATTTCTATTATTTAAGGAGGACGCTTAGAGAAATATATGAATGATAATTGAATAATTTATAATTATTGAACTTTTATTTTAATTTA
>APFE030516362.1:65512-78037 GCA_000404065.3 Pinus taeda | reverse complement strand
TGAACTTTTATTTTAATTTAAGTTTATACTTTCCATAGGCATGGTGTAATATTATTTCTATTTATTTATTTCTATAACTAAATTCTTATTATATTATTTAATTTGTTCATGCAATTAGATTGCTAATATGAGGTGCTAGCCACTCGGGGATTAGTCAAAAGGTGGAGATGGGAAGAGGAGCTCTAGGGGGGTCTAGGGTTTGAAGATCATAGTTTCTGCAGCAACCGAAGTACTAACTCTAGAGAAGAATAGGACCAGAGCGTCAGAGCTTCATAAAAGGGGCAAACTCTGACCCGAAAGATGGAAAACGTGGGGTCCATTAGGACCCCATCATACAATCAGATAATGATGAACAAGAAGACAACACAGGATGGGGTGCAGATAGCAGGGTATGAGAAGTCAGATCAGGAGAATCCAACCAGCACGGGAAGAGGAGTAATGAAGGTAAAAACACCAAAAAACTGAAGGAAAATTATGAAAGAAAAAGTACAGAGTACAGAGACAACAAGAATCCCTCCCAAGGACAGTTTTCTCAAGGAAACAAATCAAAGAAGGAGCAAGTAGGTGCAGAGGAAGAGGTTCTAAATCAAGATAAAGAAGAACAGGGGGGGAACAACGTCAGCACCCAATGGAAAAAAAGCTAGGGTTCGTGCAAGCCCAAAGCCACAAAAACCCAAAGTGTTGTGATTTCTGATCCGGAAATTCAGTCGTATCGGGAGCACATGGTCGAACATGAAGTAATTTGCAGGTTCATGGGGTTTTGGCCAACAGAGTGAGCACTGTGCCAATGGATAAAGCAACAATGGAAACCTAGAGGTGATGTAATGCTACACTTAGGAGCCAAGGGTTTCTTTACTATTGTTTTCTCCAATTTGGAAGACAAGGATCGTATATTCGATGGAGGGCCGTATTTCTTTGCCTCCGCGGGTCTTTACATAAGGCCATGGAAACCCAAATTCATACCAGAAAATGAAACTTTCAAGCAGGTACCAGTTTGGATACACCTTTTTTCTCTTCCAATTGATTATTGGGGACATGCAGCTCTGGAACAAATAGGTAACAAGCTAGGGACCTTCATCAAGGCCTTAGAGGTGACATTACAAAAAAGTTATACCTCTTGTGCTAGAATCTGCGTGTAGATGGATGTTTCAGGAGCATTGCATGAGGGCCTATGGCTGGAATACAAAGACGAAGATTATTTTCAAGCCATAGACTATGATCAAATCTCGTTTCGTTGTAGAAAATGTCATGAGCATGGTCATTTAATCAGAGAATGCCCACTGAACAAAGCAACAGGGGAAAACAAGGATAACAAAAGAGAGAAGAATAAGGAAATCTTCACCAGACCGAAAGCCAAACAGAGAGGAAATAAAAAATACTAAACCAAGGCAAGCACTTCACAAGGAAATATGCGCAATGCATTTGAAGTATTAGAAATAGAAACAGAACGAGAGGAAAAAAATAAAGAACAAGAAACTAGAAAAATAAGCAGATCTACAGCAACACCATATATGAAAGAACCGGAGGCCAACACTTTAAGTATCATCCATCAAGTTCAAGAAACAACGGAGGGGGTAGAAGAAGATTCAGAGATGTTCACTAGTGAAATCAGGCTCGAAGATATGGAATTAAGCGACATACTAGAGAAAGAAGGTATGGATCTACTAATCATGGTTGAGAACTGGAAAAAGAAGGGAATGGAACATATATCGGAAGAGGAGGTAAAAAGAATCAATGACATATTCATAGCACGACAATAGGCAGAGATGGAGCTGCAAAGTAAGTGCTTGGGAACAGCTAAGGGGCTAGGGGTCCGCACACAGGGATTGCATCAATCCTCCATCAACTCCAAGCACTGGAAAAAGAGAGGATGAAGGACTAACAATGAGGCATTACAAGAACTGGGACAAATGCTCTTGAATTTAGGTAAGATGAAAGCCCTTGAGGCTTTTTCACTAACATCCTAAACTCTGTTTGAAATGAAAGTTCTTTCTTGGAACGCTATAGGGCTAAATAGCCAAACACAACAACGTCTATTAAAGAAGAAGGTCAAGCAATACGGTAGTCAATATCAGCAAAAAACTAGGTAAACGCATGGAATACTTGGAGATAGCTAGCAATGGATGGGAGGGAGGCTTGATCATTTTGTGGAATCCACAGGTAATCCAACTCCTCTCCTCTGAGGCAGCCAGATCCTACATAGCTATAGAAGTCCAAGTAGTAGGGAACTTAGAGACTTATCTTTGCACCAATGTCTATGGTCCCCAGAAACTAGAGGCAAAACTTCTATTTCTAAGAACACTATTCAACTTGAAGCTAAGATATCCTCAAGCAAAGGCAATCTTTGGAGGTGATTTCAACATGATCACTTCACTCTCGGAAAAGAGAGGAGGTA
Organism: Pinus taeda; assembly: GCA_000404065.3. Classification (NCBI taxonomy): domain Eukaryota; kingdom Viridiplantae; phylum Streptophyta; class Pinopsida; order Pinales; family Pinaceae; genus Pinus; species Pinus taeda. The sequence goes on along the minus strand of APFE030516362.1, from coordinate 75,642 downwards.
TTAGGAAACCCAACGGAGACTCTGAAGCTTTCCTAGACTTCATTAGATCAGCCAATTTGGTGGATGTTTTCCCCAAGAGCGGTGCTTTCACGTGGAACAACAAAAGAGGAGGGGAAAGGAAAATAGCCTCTCGTCTAGATAGATTTTTAGTGACAAAAAGCATCCTTCTGGAAGGAATCATTGTTGAATCGACCATTCTTCCCAGTGGAGGGTTAGACCACTGGCCCATCACATTGACTGCAACAATCCAAGGCACTCCTAGAAATAAACCTTTTAGATTCGAAAAATTCTGGCTCACTCATCCTGAGTTCATTCAGAAAACTGAACAATGGTGGAAAGAACCGTTGGGTATAAAAGGTACCAAAATGTATCTTCTACAGGCTAAGCTGAAACACATCAAAACCAAAATCAAAGTCTGGAATCATGAAGTCTTTGGGAATATATTCAAGGAAAAAAAGAAACTGGAGGAACAAATGGAACATATTCATGAAGGATGGATTCAAGGTAACATAGACCAAGACACTGTGGATAGGGAAAAGAAGCTCATGCAGGACTGGCAACTACGATGCCAATAGGAGGAAACACTTTGGAAGCAAAAGTCTTGAATCCAATTGCTTAAGGAAGGAGAACATAACACTTCCATAGATCTACCATTGACCACAAAGGGGCTAACAAAATTCTAAGCCTTAAAGATGAACAGGGAACCACTATACAAAAACATCAAGAAATATCCAACCTTCTTATAACCCACTTCAGCAGAATTGCTCAGGAACTTGGGATTGACAGAGAGGAGGCCATTGAGGAACTTATATCCTCCATCCCCAAGCTAATTACAGAGGAGAAAAACATAGATTTAATATGAGAAATATCTCTGGAAGAGGTGGAAGAGGCCGTAAAAGATATGCCAAATGGTAAAGCAATTGGGGCTGATGGAATTCACCTTCAACTTTTACAAAGCTTGTTGGGAGATAGTCAAGATGGAATTTTGGGAAGTAGTGGAGGATTCTTGGCGCTCCTCTTCAATCCTCAAATCCCTCAATTCCACCTTCCTTGCCCTTATTCCAAAGAAGGAGGAAGCTAACTCACCCTCAAAGTTTCATCCAATTGCGCTATGCAATGTCCTGTACAAGATTATTTCCAAAGTCATAGCCAATAGATGAAACCCATACTTCCAGGTATTATTTCGGAAGAGCAATCAGGCTACGTAGAGGGGAGACAGATTTTGGACAACATCTTATTAGCACAAGAGATGATACACACACTTCAAATGCAGAAGAAAGTAGGTATGATGATGCAACTATACCTCTCAAAGGAGTATGATAAGGTAAAATGGCACTATCTAGAAACTATTTTGGAAGCCTTTGTCTTTGCTAAGCAATGGATAATTTGAATCCTAACCTTGGTCAAATCCACAAGATTTTCAATACTGGTTAATGGAGCCCCAACTACCCAGTTCTCTTCTTCACGTGGCTTGAGGCAGGGTGATCCCTTATCCCCCTTCCTTTTTGTGATTTTGATGGAAGATTTAAGCAGACTAATCAGAAAGGCTAAAGAGGAAGGAGTCATTGAAGGACTTCAGCACTTTCCCTCAAATCGAGCAACTACTCATCAACTGTTTGTAGATGATACAATGCTGCATGGCACTCCCTCAGTTAAAGAAGCTCTGGGATACAAAAGTATTCTCAATCTCTTCAACAAGGCCTCAGGTATGGAGCTAAATCTCTCAAAATCATCTATCTTCTTTTTTAATACGCACCTAGCTATTCAAAAAAATATTTCTACCATCCTTGGCTTCAAAAGAAGTAACCTCCCCTCGATATACCTCGGAGTTCCGCTAACGGACAAGCCCTAGCAAAAATTGCACTGGGAAAAGCTTTTAGCTAGCCTAGAAAAAAGATGTCATCATTGGACACACAGAGCCCTTAACTTCGCAGGTAGACTGGTTCTAACCAAAGTAGTCCTCCAGGCCATTTCGCAATACATGCTCTCCATTCTTCCAGCTCCCATCGGAGTTCTGCAGAAGATAAGGGTCATCCAAAGGGCTTTTCTCTAGTCGGGTAATTTAGAGAAGAAGAAATGGTCACTAATGGTGTGGAATAAGCTTTGTAAACCCAAAAATCTGGGAGGGTTGAACCTGCAGAACCCATTCACAGTTAACCGTGCCTGTGGAGCAAAATTATGGTGGAGGTGGCTAAAGGAACCCAAATTACCATGGGCCAAACATTGGAAAGAGAAGTACGCTCAAAATTACGGACTACAGAACTTAATCCGAATGCAAGAAACTCCATAAGGCTCTCCAATTTGGAACATGGCAAGAACCAATTGGCACATAATTTAGGAGCAAAGTTTTTGGGAAATTCGAGACGGAAAGACAACCCTTTTCTGGGAAGATGCATGACAACAACTCCCTAAGCTGGAAAACCCTGAATTCTTAGATATCCAAAGAAGAAGCAAGGAGCAAGGAAGAACCACAGTGAATCAATACTGGAAGCCTAACGAAAATGACTAGATGTGGAGAACATGGATATTCAATGAGACAGAACCTCTGGCAGAAGAAAACAATAGTTTCAAGGACCTGCGAACACAACTAGCCAAGAGAAGGATAAGAAAAGCAGGGGATAGTGACCAATTACGCCGAGGAAGGCTTAAAGGGGGAAAATTCACACTTAAAGAAGCAAGAACACATATAGAAGGCACTTAGCATGAAGAAAAAATCAAATGGCATAGCAAATTATGGGACGCCCAACTATGGCCGAAGATTAAAACGTTCCTCTGGCTCCTGATGCACAGAAGAATGCATACATGGGAGAATCTTCGCAAAAAAGGATTCATATGTCCTTCTCGCTGCCCCATGTGTGGAATTGAGGAGGAAACCATGAATCACCTCCTCAATACCTGTGAATGGGAAGACAACATATGGAATTGGGTAGAAACCATTCTTAAAAGGACGGATAGGGTTAGGAATTCAATTCAAGAAACAATAGAGAATTGGAGAGGTAATTTCTCCAATACCCAATTGGTTAATACAACATAGAAACTTATACCAGGGTTTATAGCATGGACAATTTGGAAAGAAAGAAATCGATGAGTATTCCTAATGAAACAAGAGGCATAAATTTCTTAAAAGACACAATTCTTCAAAATATCAAGCAAACTATTCTCTCCAAAGGAAGAATGGAACAAGACAAGAACATCTCTAGTTCGGACTTATAAATTCTGAAAGCTTTTGACATTAACATGGGAACCTTCACATCTTCTTCGAATTATCGGCAGGAACTAAACACCAATGTGAATACTTGGATTCCTCCGCTGATAGGCTTCCTCAAACTCAATTTTGACGGAGCCTCTAGGGGAAATCCGGGACCTGTAGGCATTGGAGGTGTTCTCAGGGACAGCAAAGGGGAAATTCAACATATTTATAGTCAATCGTTGGGTCAAGGGACTAATAACGAAATGGAATTTGTAGCGCCTGAGAAAGGTTTGAGAATTCTTAGAAGACTGAAAGTTGGAGCCATCATGGTGGAAGGCGACTCTCAATTGGCGGTCACGAAAATAAGAATATTTTATATAGTTTCTAAACCAAGAAAAGTCACATGGCCCTAGAGGCTTGCGAAGGTAACAAAACTCATTCCAAAACACCTATCACGCTTGGACGGATTAATCCTTCATGCAGTTAGACGTAAGGCGAATATAATGCCAGATCATTTGGCAAACTATGGAATCGATAATCCCTTGGCCCACTTGGACACTTGTTGGCAGGAATTCACATGCACGGAGTTGCGAAACAAGTGCACTCTTATTTCAAGGTAGGACATTATTTAACGAAAGAAATGGCGAAGGGGTATGAAGAATTTCCCCATATGAGGATAATGAATTCACCCAATTGAAGGGACGTAAGGATAAGTGGATGGCAGGCTCAGGAAGTACAAGAAAGGAAGTGGCATTCAATTCACAAGAACGTAGGGCTAGTACCAAGGAGCACAGTGAACAAAAATTATGGGCACTGCCAGCATCAAAACACAAAGGGAGACACTTGGCAATCCGCGAATTGGCTCAAGCGTTGCATAGTTAATAATAAGTATTTGTATTATCAACAGAAATGTGGGGATCGGAGTAGCAGTTATTATGATTGGACGTGCGATCATAAGACGATGAGGTGGGAAGCCTTAGGTTGTTCAAGGCTTCCATCTACTATAACTATGACTTCCCATCGCAAGGGTCATGCACTGCTTTCCCACAACACTCAGCATAGTATCAGTTGTGTTCATAGAAGGCTTCAAATTTCTATTCTCTACCACAGAAGCATGGCGTGTGAGGGTAGCTGTAATGCTTCAGCAAATAGAGACCTGCAGAGTGCTCGAAACTCTTATGAAACAAGAACCTCCCTTAAGGAAAAGCACAAAATTGAGGAACTTGAAGCGATTGTTGCAAAGGAGAAAGAGCACCTAGAGGAACAAGATTTGGAGAAGGAGGTGGAGTGGATCTAAGATCCCGGAACGGTAACCACTAGGGCTACCCAATTTGTACGTAATCAGGAAGAGATGTAGCAGATGAAGACTATGTTAGCAAAGGAAATTAGTATGCAAGGGGAATACCTTAATCAGGCTCATCAAGCTATTTCTGTTATTTCCTCGAATCATACGACGATATTGGAAGCCTTGGATTTCAAGCTCAGTGCTCTGGTGCAGCAAGTCGACAATCTTTCCAAAAAAATGAGCGTGTTAATCAGTCTTCTTAGGCACACCATTCGCCAGGATTCCTCTGCTATGGGGGAGGGTACGAAGGAGGCCACGGGAACGAGCCAGGGGAAGCGTACATCTCAATGCTCTCCTCTGCCTATTAATTCTACTGCTTCAGCCAACCCAGGTATCACCACTAAACATTATGTCATCCTCAAGTTGTAATGGCATGTTTTGGCAGCTTTAGTTTGCTATTGATGCTCAACACTTGTTTTTTCTATGTTTCTCAAGTTTACTGGTTGCCTAGTTTTACCTCTGTTTCTTCAAGTTCACTGGTCGCCTATCTGTTTTGACTTTTTTCTATCTCGGAGGTCCATCTGGTTTGCTTTCTATATGTTTTCTAGTCGCTAGAAAGGGCACTCTGTTTTGCAGGCCCCAACCTCTCTCTGTGCTACCTTGCGTGGTGTGCCTTGGGGTCGTTTCAATAGAATTTTTGCGGCTGTTAAGCGTTGTAAACGGGAAAGGTTGTCTCTCCTTAGTCTGCATGAGCAGACCCTTTTGTACTCTATGTATTCTATGAATTAATGCAAAATGCTGATTTACAAAAAAAAGGATTGCTAATATGAGATTGTGTTTATTTATTTATGCAATTGGTTATTCATATCCGCATTCATTCATTTATTTATTTCTAGTGATTAAATTTTAGTTTGGTTTGCATTCCTTCATGTTTTTACAAATCAATGAGCTTAAACACAATGGTTGCATTTTTTTGTTTGAGTGGAAATAGTAAACATCTTGGTAAGGCTTATGTGATGATCTTCATGGGTGGTTGTTATCAGGATCTATGCATGAATAAAATGAAATACTAATTTAAACAAAAACATAAAGTTACAACGAAAAACGAACTTCAATTACTTAATAACAAATATTAAAAACTATTTACATACAAAATGGAAATAAACTAGCTCAGGTGATGGTAGCTTATCTCTAAGAAGAGATGTGAGGGCTACATGTCTTCTGTACTATGTTACAATGAGGCTCAAAAGAATTTTTATTATTGAAAACAATGTAAAACCCTAAACATCTAAAAATATAACCCTAGGAGATGAAGTGCCAAAAGTATGTTGGCCCCGTTGGGGCTAATTGGTACATCAACTTCCTAGGGTCATGACTTTGGAATATGATATCCATTTGATGCATATGACACCTTGCTAGAAATATCTATCCAATGAAAATAACTTTAGACTACAACCCCCTTTCGAAAATTTTGTGGCTTGCTCGTTTTCCAAAAAAACATTGTTTAGGGCTTCAAAATAGTTTCGGTAGATCACGACCTGAAAAACTACCAAAAATAGTAAATTATGCAAGAAATTAGTAAACTAAAAGGAAATAGTGTTGGATTTCCAAGTTGAATATGCGAGTGGCCACCAATATCTACCTGGATAATTGCTCTCCCTTTAGGAAGTAATTTCCCCATTGCATTGAGTTCCTCCATGAGATGGGGAAACGTTTGATGAACTTGGTCCCTAGTGAGCCACTTCCCTTGGTGCAAGAGATGGCTAGCTTTGATAACATGATATAGTTGGATCCTTTGTTGGTGAGTGTTCTTAATATATGTATCCATGATTTGATCAGTCATGGCATGTCCAATGTAATTTGGGTTGAGCTTTGTTGGTGTCAGATACTCAACAATGTCTGATTTGTCAAACAATGGTGGAAAGTATGGCTGAAGGCGGTCCACAATGAACACTAGGTGTAGACCAAGAAATGGGGGAATGTTGAGATCAAAATAATTGTCACCTACAACCTTGGTGATGGTGTAAGGCCCATATTGGAGTGGTAAAAGCTTTCACTAAGCTCCAGTAATGCATTCATCCTGTAAATGCAACCACTCTTTGTCCCCCACCTAAAACGTATGTGTCACCCTCTGCTGATCCTGTCATTGTTTGTACTTGGAATTGGATTTATCTAAGATGTTGTGAAATTGCCAGTAGAGGTGCTGAAATCGTTCAATAAACTTGGTGGATTTATCAGCGTCATACTGAATATGGGTAGATTCTTCATGTGTAGTTGAAAAATGGAGTGCAACATCAATGGGACATAATGATTGAAACCTAGGCCCACTTGAAAGAGGCTGTGACTAGTTGAGCTATGGAGAGATTTGTTATAGCTATGTTGAACATAGGGAATACTCTCATCCCATAATTGTAGGTTCTTATAGTTGTACATGTAGAGTATGTGCACAATCATCCTGTTGACGACCTCTATCTGGCCATCAGTTTTGGGGTGGAATGCAGTTTACTTGGTGATCTTGGGGTCCAACGATGACTAGAGGCTTGACTAGAATGCACTTAGGAACCTTCTATGTCGATCTGATATAATAGTCTATGGGATCCCGAAATATAGTACCCACACTCGTTCAAAGAAGAGTTTGGTAGTGGCTTTTGCTGTGATACTACTCTTGCAGGCAACCAATATGGCCATCTTAGAAAATTTGTAAACGACCACAAATACATAGTAATTTCCATTTTTGGTAGAAGGAAGATAAAACATATAGTCCATGGAGATGGATTCCCAGGGTCTGCCAAGAGTAGGTAGAGGAGCATATATGACTTGCTTCTTAATGGTTGACTTGGAGATGACATAGATAGTGCAAGATCTAATATATTATCCAACATCATGTCATAGATTTGGCCAATAAAAATTACTTTTGCAGAACTTCCACTGTCTTCTCTACACCGAAGTGTCCTGTGACCCAATTGTAGTGTGCCACTAAAATCATTTTGGCATACTCACTTGAAGGAACACAAAGGCATCCCAAGTGACATAATAGTGCATCCTAGAGGTGGAAGTATGGAATTGGCTTGCCTTCCATAAACATTTGGTATGTGGTGGCGAATTTTGGATAATTTTTGTAAAGCCATGACCATTTAGAAGTCTCATGCCCACAAGAGTCAAGAACAATGGTCAGTGCCACAACCAGTGGTCGATTGAGGAAATATGTAACATTATTGGTACTGCCTTTCTTGTACTTAATTTTTAGATGAAATTATTGTGGATATGTGGACCATTTTTTATGGTGGTCATTTTGAAACTTCCGTTGTGTCTATATAAACTGAAGAGGTTGGTGATCTGTGTGGGTGATCATCGCCTCTCACTTATTTTGACAAAAATTCAAAAAGAAAACAATTTTCCTGGTCAAGGAGATGATCTTACTACATTTCTTAGCAAAGATCAAAGAAATGACAATAAGTGTGGCTACCTCTTGTTGAAATGTCCCACTCCAAGAGAACATTTATTTATTTCTATAACTAAATTCTTATAATATTATTCAATTTGTTCATGCAATTATATTACTAATATGATATTGTGTTTATTTATTTATGCAATTGATTATTCATATAATATTTAAATAATTTATTTATTTCTAATGATTTCATTTTAGGTTGGTTTGCATTCCTTCTTGTTTTTACGAATCAATGAGCTTAAACACAATGATTTCATTTTTTTTATTTGAGTGGAAATAGTAAAAATCTTGGTAAGACTTATGTGAAGATATTCATGGGTGGTTGTGATCAAGATTTATGCATGAAAAAAGAGAAATACTAATTTAAAGAAAAACAAAAAGTTACAATGAAAACTGAACTTCAATTACTTAATAACAAATATTGAAAACTATTTACATGCAAAATGGAAATAAACAAGCTCGGGCGATGGTAGCTTATCTTTGAGAAGAGATGTGATGGATACATGCCTTCTAAACTATGTTACAATGAGTCTTGAAGGAATTTGTATTGTTGGAAACAATGGAAAACCCCAAACATCCAAAAATCTAACCCTAGGTGATGAAGCACTAAAAATATGTGCGCCTTGTTGGGGTGAATTGGTACATCAACTTCCCGGGGCTGTAACTTTTGCATATGATCTTCATTTGACATATACAATACCTTGTTAGTAATATCTATCTAATGAAAACAAATTTTGACTACATCCCCCTTTCGAAATTTTTGGGGTTTGTTCATTTCCCCAAAAAAAGTTGTTTAGGGCCTCAAAATGGTTTCGGAAGATAATGACCCAGAAAACTGCCAAAAATAGTAAATTATGCAAGAGACAAGGAAATTGAAAGGAAATAGTGTTAGAGTTCCAAGTGGAATATGGGGGTGGCCACCAATATTCACTTGGATTAATTCTCTCTGCTTAGGAAGTAATTTTCCCCATTGCATTGGGTGCCTCCTTGAGATGGGGAAACTTTTGATGAACTTGGTCCCTAGTGAGCTACTTTCCTTGGTGCAAGAGATGGATAGCTTTGATAACCCAATATAGTTGGATCCTTCATTGACAAGTATTCTTAATCTATGTATCCATGATTTGATCAATGATGACCTATTTAATGTAATTTAGGTTGAGCTTTGTTGGTGTCAGCTTCTCAACAATGTTTGATGTGTTAAACAATGGTGGAAAGTATGGTTGAAGGTAGTCCAAATTGAACACAGGTACAACACAAGATATGGGGGAATGCTAAGTTCAAAATGATTGTCACCCACAACCTTGGTGATGGTGTAAGGCCCATATCAGACTAGTCAAAGCTTTTGATGGGCTCCAGTAATGCATTCCTTCTATAAATGCAACCACAATTTGTCCCCCACCTAAAACTTATGTGGCTCCCTATGTTGATCATGTCGTTGTGTGTACTTGGAATTGGATTTATCTAAGATGTTGTGAAATTATTGGAATATGTGTTGAATGCGTTCAATAAACCATGTGGCTTTATCATCTTCATACTAAACATGGGTAGATTCTTCCTGTGTAGTTGTAAAATGCAATGCAACATAAATGGGACATAATGATTGAAACCCAGGTACACTTGAAAGGGGCTCTGGCCAATTGAGCTATGGAGAGATTTGTTATAAATATGTTACACATAGGGAATACTCTCATCCCATGATTGTAGGTGCTTATAATTGTACGTGGAGAATATGTGCACAATCATCATGTTGACAACCTCTATATGGCCATCATTCAAGGGGTGGAATTTAGTTTACTTGGTGATCTGGTGTCCAATAATGACCAGAGGCTTGACCAAAATGCACTTAGGAACCTGTTATGACTATCTGATATAATAGTCTACGAGATTGTGAAATGTACACACTCATTCAAATAAGATTTTGGCAGTGGCTTCTGCTATGATACTCTTTTTGCAAGCGACCAATATGGACATATTAGAAAATATGTAAACGACAACAAATACATAGTCATTTCCATGCTTGGTAGAAGGAAGACAAGACATATAGTCCATGGATATGGATTCCCAAGTTCCACAATGTTAGGCCCCTATACTACTAGTGTAACCCCTTATTGTTATTAGTACAACCCCCTTATTATATTGATGTACCCATGTAGTGCCCATATTGTCACTATTGTGCCCCATAGAAGCCCAATATTGTTATTATT
>APFE030516362.1:0-36101 GCA_000404065.3 Pinus taeda | reverse complement strand
AAATCTTATGTAAATTTTCATTCTTTGATTAATAAATTGCCTGAAGTGGCCACGTTGGCTCAGGCCGTGGACTGTTTCCCTCTTTGAGGGTTTTAACCACGTCAAAAATACTGGTGTATTGATTTGAGATTTGGTTGTGAGTGGTGTCCTTTTGGAGTTCTTTCTGAGGAACTTACCCTGTAAATTCCTACATTGCATTGGGATCATATCGCCGAGACAGACGTAGTATTTCAAGTTTTGAGTGATTGCGAGCACTTTTATTTTTGAGCTAAATTTTCCCCCAATCAAGATTCTAATTAACTGGGGGTCGAAGTTGTTGGAGAAGCTATTAGGATCGAAGTTGAAAACGTTGTTGGGGTCGAAGTTGCTAGAGGAAGGATTGACTTGGTCTTGGAGGTAATTTGGAATGGGTTCTAGGTCTTAGAATTTGTCATTTGAAGTTCTATAAAAAGAGAAGAATTCTTGTGGGTTTTCCTCTTGAGAGGACAGGTTTTGGCCCTGGCTGATAGCCTATTCTTGTGTCCTCTTTTGTTATTGTTATTCATTTTTTAGTAGTTGTTTAATGGTGGTAGAAAACACTAATAATAATCAAGTGAAAGAATAATCTAATCATGTTAAGTAAAAACACATCAGAAGGAATTAACAAAGTAAGAGAAATCACCTAATCTAGGTACCCCTAGATTTCTCAACACCTCTGGTATCCTATATAGCTTACTTACCAAAGTAAGAATAAGAGTGGGAGGTAAGGACTCATACATAGCTTGACACTTTCACAAGTATGGTTAGCCTAATAATACATCACAGAATTCAAGGGGAGAAACATCACACAATACCTCATTTGTGAAGGGCTTTATGTTGTAGGGAAGGCAACATTGCTAGTTGACGCGGAGATATTTCCCTTGGTGGAGCCATCCAATTGTGCATGACTACGGGTGTGTTGTCATTGGTAGGCCCAACCACTTCACAAACTCAACTCGGATGAGATTCTTTTGGCTCCCATTATCGAAAATGAACTGCAATGAAGAACCCTTCACCCACATTTATGAGTGGAATAGATGTTCCCCCTCCTCTAGATCTTCAGGCTCAATATTTTGGACCTTGGTGGTGGCAATAATGACACTGGGATCTACATCGATAATATGCTTCCCCTTGTTAGCGCCCTTGTTAGGTTTTGACTCGAAGTCAAAACATGCATATGACTGTGAATCTTTCAGCTTGACCACTGGTGACTTCTTGGTACAACACACACTTGTGTTATGAGTGGGGCTCTTATGGAACTTACACCATTTCCTTGTGTCCTTCTTCTTCTTCATGGTGCTATTCTTTGCTTTTGGCTTATATGGGTTGTCTTAGGTCACCCCATCTTAGCTCTCTCCTTTGTCTACGATTTGGAGGTGCCTTTTCCTTACTTTAGATTCATAAATCTAAAATATCACTCTTTTGTTTAAGCTTTTTTCTCAATCTTGACAACATATTGGTACATGGCACCAAGCGAGGAAATGTCCAGGAATTACATTTCTGCGTAGATTTATTTTTCTAGACAACAAAGATACTTGAGTACAATATTTTCGTTAGAATCCTTGATACCCAACTTCATGTGAAGGGTATGAAAACTATTTTTGAAGTTCGACACGTCTTGGTCCCTTTCCTATCGCAGTGTGGTCCATTTTATGTACTAATCTTCATAGCTCCTGATAGGGTAATATTTTTCCTTAACGAATTCTCAAAAATAATTCCAAGTGGGTGCAACTGAAAATAATAAGGGTTCCTTCTCATCCCTCTGCTCACGGTAGGTTTCCCACCAATCCTTCACGTAGGGGCAACTTTGAGAAGTGCAAAAGTATTATTTTCCCTACTGGAAAAATTGTGGACTGAAAAATATCCTTCCATCAAATTTAACCATTTATTTATGGCATCTACATCTATATGACCTTCAAATATAGGAAGTTCAAAGTTAATTTTTACCTTAAAGGCAACGACACCTCCAAAGTGATTGTTGTATGAAGATGCTTTCCCTGCTGATACCCACCGAAGGATCTGGGAAAAGTTATCCATCATCTCTTCACTTTGTCACTAGAGGGACTCTTTGAGAAACATTTTGAAAGGATCCCCTACTCCCTCATCTTTATTTTCTTCTAAGGTGGGAGGTTGCTGGGGTCGGCAAGGCCAATCTTGAAAGGGTTCAACTAGTTCAATTCCTAACTCCTTATAAACCAACCTCATTGGTAACATGAATAGAAAAATGGAGAAAGAGTAGACCACTTTGATAACACTCATTTAGATTTATGCATGAATGAAATGAAATATATATTTAAACATAAACATAGAGCTGCAACAAAAACTGAACTTCATTTTCTTAATAACAAATACTGAAAACTGTTTACATTCAGAATGGAAATACATTAGCTCAAGCAATGGTAGATTATCTCTGAGAAGAGATGTGACAACTACATGTCTTATAAATTGTTTTAAAATAAGGCTTGAAGGGATTTTTATTATTGAGAAATAATAGAAAACCATAAACATCCAAAAACTTAACCCTAGGAGATGAAGCACTAAAAGTATGTGGGCCCCATTGGGGTTAATTTGTACATCAATTTCCCAGGGTCGTAACTTTGGCATACAATTTCTGTTTGACGCATATAATTCCCTATTAGAAACATCTATCCGATTACAATTAATTTCAATTATATATCCCTACCAAAATTGAAGAGTGTGCTTGTTTAAAAAAAATGTCATTTAGGGCCTCAAAATGACTCCGAAAATTCAGGACTTGAAAAACTGCCAAAAATAGTAAATTGTGTTAGAAATTAGGAAACTAAAAGGAAGCAGTGCTAGGGTACAATTGGAATAGGAATGCTACCACCAATATCCACTTGGATTAATCCTCCCCCCTTCAAAAATAATGTTCCCCATTGCGCTGAGTTCCTCCATTAGATTGGGAAACTTTTGTTGAACTTGGTCCTTGATGAGCCACTTGCATTGGTGCAAGAGCTGGCCAACTTTTACAAACTGATATTGGATCCTATGTTGGTGAGTATTATTAATTTTTGTATCCTTGATCTGATCATTCATGCCCTGTTCAATGAAATCTATGTTGAGCTCTATTGGTGTTAGCTTCTCAATAATGTCTGATGTGTCCAACAATCGTAGAAAGTATGGCTAAAGGCGGTCCATTTTGAACACTCTGTGTAGGCCAAGGAATGGGGAAATGTTGAGCTCAAATAATTTTCACCCGTAGTCTTGGTGATGGTGTAAAACCCAAATCAGAGTGATTGAAGCTTTTGATGGGCTTGGACAAGGTGTTCCTTCTACAAATGCAATCACACTTTTTTGACCACTTGAAACTTATGTGGCACTCCATGCTGATCATGTTGTTGTTTGTACGTGGAAATGGCTTTATACAAGATGTCATGAACCTACTAGAGGATGTGTTGAATGCATTCAATAAGCCTAGTCACTTTATTAGCTTTATATTGAACATGGGAAGACTCTTGATGTGTAGTTGCAAAAGGTGGTGCAACATCAATGAGGCACAATGATTGAAATCCAAAGCCCACTTGAAAGGGATTGTCACCAATAAAGATATGGAGAGCAATGTTGTAACTATGTTGTACATAGGGAACACTCTCATCCCATGTTCATCAGTGCTTAGAGTTGTACATGTGGATTATGTGCACAATCATCCTATTGATGACCTTTGTTTGGGGGTGGAAGGCAGTTGACTTGGTGAGCTTGGTGTCCAATAATGACCAAAGGCTTGACCAAAATGCACTTGGGAAACTGTTATCCCAATCTAATATAATAGTCTATAGGATCCCAAAATGTACCCACACTCGTTCAAAGACAAGTTTGGCAGTGGATTATGATATGATACTCTTCTTAAAGGAAGCCAATATGGTCATCTTGGAAAATCTATCAACGACCACAAATAAACAGTCATAGCCATGCTTGGTAGAAGGAAGAACATAAATATAGTCCATGTAGTTGGATATACAGGGCCAACCAAGAGTAAGCAGAGGATTATATAGGCATTTCTTCTTAATGGTTGGCTTGGCAATGGCATAGGCAGTGCAGGATTTGATATATTTTCAAATATAATGTCGAAGATTTGGCCAATAAAAATACTTATGCAGTATTTCCACTAACTTATCTACATTGAAAAGTCCTACGACCTGACTATCGTGTGCTTCCCAAATCATGTTGGCACTCTCGCTTGAAGGAAAAGAAGTCTCCTAAGTGACAGAATGATGCATCCTGGAGGTGGAAATATGAAATTGGCTTGCTGTCCGACAAGATCTAGTATGTGGTGGTGAATTTTGGATCATTTTTGTAAAGTTGTGGCCATCCAAAATTTTCATGCCCACGAGAGTCAAGAATAGTGGTCAACAACACAACTATTGGCTGATTGAGGAAATCTGCACCATTATTGGTGTTGCCCTTCTTGTACTTAATGTTCATATGAAATTAATGTAGATATGTGGACCATTTCTAATGGCGGTCATTCTACAACTTCCCTTGTGTCTGTATAAATTGAAGAAGTCAGTGATCTATGTGGATGATCGTCTCCTTGCCCTTACTTTGAGATCAATTAGAAAGAAAATAATTCTCCCAGTTTAGGAGATGATAATACTACATTTCTTAGTAGAGATCAAGTGATGGTGGCAGGTAGGTCTACCTCCAGTATCATGTATAACTTATTGCCCAAAGTTATAATAATAGTGAGAGGCCTAGACTCATACACAACATGATGCTTCCACAAGTATGGTTGGCCTAATAATAAATCACAAACTTCAAGGGGATCAACATCACATAATACCTTATCTGTGAATGGCTTGATGTTGTAGGGCATGCGTCACTATTAGATGATGTGGAGATCTCGCCCTTGGTGGAGATCTCACATAATGGTGTACTAATGTGTGTGTGGTGTTTTCAATAGGCTCAATTTCTTCGTGACCTTCACTGAGATAAGATTCCTTTTTCTCTGCTGTTGACAACGAATTGTAGTCGAAAACCCTTCACCCACATCTGTGAGTGGAATATACATTACCCTTCTCTAGATCTTTGGGCTCAAACTTTTGAACCTTGGTGGTGGCAACAATTGCAATAGGTTTTGCATCGATAGTCTACCTCCCTTTGTCAGACACCTTTTCAAGTTTCAAATCAGAGTTAGAAAATATATCTAAATCTGAATTTTTCATCTTGGGCACCAATGACAACTTGACATGACACTCACTTGTGTTGCGAGTGGGGTTCTTGTGGAGATCACACCATTTCCCTTTTTCCTTCTTCATCTTCATGGTGCTATTATTTTTTTTTGGCTTCAATGGGTTATCCTAGGTCACCCCACCTTGGCTCTATTGTTTTTTTTTTCAGTTTATAGGTGCCTTTTCACTTCTTTGGATTCATATATACAAATTATAACTTCTTATATTTAAACTTATCCTCGATATTGACAGCATATCAATATGTAGCACTAAGCGAGGAAATGTCCAAGAACTCCATCTCTACTTGGATATATTTGTGCAGACAACTATGGTACTTGAGTACCATATTCCACTCAAAATCCTTGATACACAACTTTGTTCGAAGGGTATGACAAATATTTGTGAAGTATGGCACGTCTTCGTCCCTTTCCTACTGTAGTGTGGTCCGTTTTATGTACTTATCTTCATAGCTCCCAACACGGTACTATTGTTCCTTGACGATGTCTCAGAAATAATTCCAAGTGGGTGTGACTAAAAATAGTGAGGGATACTTCTTGTCTCTCTGTTGACAGTAGGTTTCCTACCAATTCTCGATGGGGGGAAAGACTTCGATTAGTGAAAAAGTAATATTTTCCCTATTAGAAAAATTATAGACTGAAAAATATCCTTCCATCAGATTTAAGACTTTATTTATGGAATTTTCATCTATATAAATTCCAAATATAGGAATGTCAAAGTTAAATTTTACCTTAAAGGTGGCGATGCCTCCGAAGTGACTGTTGTATGAAGATGCTTTGCTCACTGATACCTGCCAAAGGACCTAGGAAAATTTATCCATCATCTCCTTCGTTTGTTGCTCGAGGACCTCTTCGAGCAACATTTTTAAAGGATCTCTTTCTCCCTCATTTTTCTTTTATTCTGCCATGGGAGGCCATTAGGTTCGGTGAGTTTGGACTTATAAGAGTTTAAATAGTTCAAGTCCCAACTCCTTATACCCTAACCTCATTGGGGGCCTGCACAAAAAATCAGAGAAAGAGAAGACTGCTCTGATACTATTTATCCATATTCATGCAGGATAGAAATGAAATACAAATTTAAATAGAAACGTAGATCTCCAATGAAAATTGAACTTCATTTACTTAAAAACAAATACTGAAAATTGTTTACATGTAGAATGTAAATAAGCTAGCTCACGTGATGGTAGCTTATCTCTGAGAAGCAATGTGACAACTACATGCCTTCTAAAATATGTTACAATGAGGCTTGAAGGCCTTTTTATTATTGAGAAATAGTGGAAAACCTTCAACATCCAAAAACCTAACCCTAGGAGATGAAGCACCAAAAGTATATGGGCCCCATTGAGGTTAATTGGTACATCAACTTTCCAAGGTTGTAAATTTGGCATATGATGTCCATTTGACAAGTTCAATACCTCGCTAGAAAGATATATCCAAGGAAAAAAACTTTCAACTAAAAAACTCTATTGAAGGTTATGGGTCTACCTATTTTCTAAAAAATGTCCTTTAGGGCCTCAAAACATCTTCAAAAGTTATAGACCCCAAAAACTACCAAAAATATTAAACTCTGCTATAAATTAGGAAACTCAAAGGAAATAGTGTTGGGGGTACAAGTGGAATAAGCGAGTGGCCACCAATATCCACTTGGATTAGTTCTCCCCCCTTCAGAAGTAATGGTCCCCATTGCATTGAGTGCCTGCATGAGATGGGGAAACTTCTACTAAACTTGGTCCCTAGTGAACTACTTTCCTTGATGTAGGAACTAGCCATCACTGTCACCCTGATACAGTTGTATCCTTTTTTGGCAAGTGTTTTTAATCTGCATTTCCACGATCCGATCAATCATGTCATGTTTGATACAATCTGGGTTGAGCTTTGTTGGTGTTAGCTGCTCAACAATGTCTGATGTGTCCAACAATGGTGCAAAGTATAGCTAAAGGTAGTCCACATTAAACACTGGGTGTAGCCCAAGGAATGGGGTAATGCTGAGCTCAAAATAATTCTCACCCATAAAAATGGTGATGATGTAAGGCCCATATCATAGTGGTCAAAGCTTTCGATGGGATCCATCAAGGCATTCCTTTTGCAAATGCAATCACACTTTATCACCCACCTAAAACTTATGTGGCACCTAATGTTGATCATGTCATTGTTTGTACTTGGATTTGGCTTTATTCAAGATGTCGTTAACCTGCTGGTGGGTGTGCTGAATGCATTCAATAACCCTTGTGGCTTTATCAACTGCAAAATGAAGATGGGGAGATTCATCCTATGTAGTTGAAAAAGGAAGTGCAACATGAATGGGACATAATGGTTGAAATCCCATTCCCACTTGAAAGGTGTTACGGCTAGTCGAGCTATGGAGAGATCTATTATAACTTTGTTTCACATAGGGAAGGCTCCCATCCCATTTTCATCGATGCTTAGAGTTGTACATGTAAAGTATGTGCATAATCATCCCGTTGACAACCTGTGTTTGATCATCCATCTAGGGGAGGAATGTAGTTGAATTAGTGAGCTTGGTGTCCAAAAATGACCATAGGCTTGACAAGAATATGCTTAGGAACCTACTATGCCTATATGATATAAAATATTGTAGGATCTCAAAATGTAGCCACACTCATCCAAAGAAGAATTTGGCAGTGACTTCTATTGTGATACTCTTATTGCACGCTACCAATATGGACATCTTAGAAAATATGTTGATGACCACAAATAGATAGTCATTGCCATGCTTGGTAGAAGGAAGATCAGCCATATAGTCCATGGAACTGGCTTGCCATCCATCAACATTTATTAGGTAGAGGAAAATTTTGTATCATTTTTTTAAAGGCATGATTATCCAGAAGTATTGTGTCCATAAGAGTTGAGAATAGTGGTCAACTCCATAACTAGTGGTTGACTGAGGCAATCTACAACATTACTGGTGCTTACCTTCTTGTACTTAATGTTTAGTTGAAATTGTTGCATATATGTGGACTATTTATAATGGTGGTCATACAACTTCCCTTGTACCTATATAAATTAAAGAGGTTTATTATCAATGTGGATGATCATCTCATTCCCCTTACTTTGAGAGAAAATCAGAAAGAAAAAAATTCATGGTCTGGGAGATGATCTTATTGCATTGCTTAGCAGAGATCAAAGATTCAATGGAAGTAAGTGGGGATACTTCTCGTATATTATATAGGTTTCTACCCAAAGCAATAATAACAGTGACATGCTTGGATTCATACACAACATGACGCTTCCATAAGTATGGTTGGCATAATAATATATCACAAAATTCAACAGGAGAAACTTCACGCAATACCTCATTCGTGAAAGTCTTGATGTTGTAGAGAGGGTGACACTATTGATTGACACATATATCTCACCATTGGTGGATCCATGCAATGGTGTATGACAACATGTGTGTTGTCGTCAGTAGGTTAAACCGCTTCACGACATCAACTGAGATGAGGTTCTTTTGGTTCCTGTTGTCGAGAATGAATTGTAGTGGAGAACCCTTCACTCACATATGTGAGTGGAATAGATGTTCCCCCTCCTTTGGATCTTCAGGCTCAATATTTTGGACCTTGGTGGTGGAAATGGTGGCATTGGACTCTGCATCAATAATATTCTTCCACTTTTCAGTCCCCTTGTTAGGTTATGACTTAGGTTTGGAACATGCATTTGACAATGAAGCTTTCGGCTTGACCACCAGTGACTTCTTGGTGCGAAACTCATTTCTGTTGTGAGTGGGGTGCTTGTGGAACTCACACCATTTCCCTGTGTCCTTCATTTTCATGGTGTTATTATTTTCTTATGGCATCAATGGGTTTTCCTAGATCACCTCACCTTGGCTCTATCCATTGTTTTGTGGTTTGGAGGTGCCTTTTCCTTGCTTTGGATTCACAAATAAAAATCTCACTTATTTTGTTTAAAGTTTTGCTTGATCTTGACAACATACTGGTATGCAACACCATGCGAGGAAATGTTTATGAAATCCATATCTTCCTAGATGTATTTTTGCAAACAACCATGATACTTGAGTACTAGATACCGCTAAGAATCCTTAATACCAAACCTCGTGTGAAGGGTATGAAAAATATTTGTGATATCCAATACGTCTTGCATTAGGGGAATTTTGAGGTCTGAAATGGGCCTTCTAAGAAAAATGTACAACCAAAATAAACTGTATAAGAACCAATAAGATTCAATATGATTATGTCAACCATGGGAGATGATTCACCATTTTTGGAGTAAAAAAGTTTAAAAGTTTAAAAAATAATAAAATAATAAAACTACTTTTTCAACACGTATTTTCAACATATCTCCCGAAGGTTTTACTCAAATTTTGAGCAGGAGTACTCGATGGATGAAAATATTGATTCTTCATCCAAGGAGTACCCATGTTGCATACTTTCGATGGACCCTGCTACATGAAAAGTGAGAAATACATGAAAAACATGATTCCAATCATGTTTTTCATGTATTTCTTATTTTCATGTAGCAGGGTCCATTGAAAGTATGCAACATGGATACTCCTTGGATGAGGAATCAAATTCTGCATCCAATGAGTGTTGCTGCTTGAAATTTGAGTAATCCCATAGAGAGATAAGTTGAAAATACGAGTTGAAAAAATAGTTTTTTTCTTTTTTTCCCTCTAAAATTTAATGATGTAATATAATATTATTTTATTATTCCCACCATTATTTTATAATTTCCTTATGAGGCCCATTTTATACCTCAAAATTCCCCTAATGGGCCCCTTTCCTGCCACTGTGTGGTCAATTTTATGTACTTATCTTCATAGCTCCCAACATGGTAATATCGTTCCTTAACAATGTCGCAAAATAGTTCCAAGTGGCTGTGGCTAAAAATAGTGAGGGTTCCTTCACATCCCTTTGCTCACAGTAGGTTTCCCATGAGTCCTTGACGCAGGGGACAAATTTGAGAAGTGAAAAAGTAATACTTTCCCTAATGGAAAAATTATGGACCAAAAATATCCTTCCAGTAGATTTAAGCATTTATCTATGACATCGATATCTATTTTACCTTCCAATATAGGAATGTCAAAGTTAACTTGTAGCTTAAAGGGGGTGAAACCTTCGAAGTGACTGTTGGATGAAGATTCTTCACCAACTAATACCCACTAAAGAATCTAGGAAAAATATCCATCATCTTATTCCTTTGTTTCTTGCATTAGAGAAATTTTGAGGTTTAAAATGGGCCTCCTAAGGAATATTATAAAATAATAATGGAAATAATAAAATAGGATTATATTACATCATCAAATTTTAGAGGTAAAAAAGAAAAAACTACTTTTTTAATTCATACTTCCAATTTATCTCCCTACTATTTTACTCAAATTTCGTGTGGGAGCACTTGTTGGATGCAAATTTTAATTCCTCATCTAAGGAGTACCCATGTTGCATACTTTCGATGGAACCTGCTACATAAAAAATGAGAAATACATGACAAATTTGATTGCAATCATGTTTTTCTTTCTTATTTTTTGTGTAGCAGGGTCCATTGAAAGTTTGCAACATCTACACCCGTTGGATGAGGAATTAAATACCCCATTCAACGAGTGATCCAACTTGAAATTTGAGTAAAATCGCAGGGAGATAAGTTGAAAATACGAGTTGAAAAAGTTATTTATTTTATTTTATTTTTTAATTCTTTAATATTTTTACTTTTTTACTCCAAAAAAGGTGAATCATTCTCCATGGTTGAGATCATCATCTTGAATCCTAATGGTTAGTATAAATTTTATTTTGGTTGTACTTTTCTGTTTTGAGGCCTATTTTTGACCTTAAAATTTCTCTAATGAGGGCCCGTTTGAGAAACATTTTGAAAGGATTTCTTGCTCCCTCATGTTTATTTTTCCCCACCATGGGAGGTCTTCAGGGTTGGCAAGGCTGGTCCTGAAAGGGTTCAACTAGTTCATGTCCTAAATCCTTGTAGCTTGACCTAATTGGGGACATGCACACAAAAATAGAGTAAGTGCAAACCGCTTTGATATCGCTAATCCAAATTTATGTAGGAACAAAATGAAATAACTATTTAAACAAAAACAAAGAGCTATAGTGAAAAATGAATTTCAATTACTTAATAACAAATACTAAAAATTGTTTACATGCAAAAATGGAAATAAACTAGCTCTAGCGACCATAGCTTATCTTTGAAAAGAGATGTGATGGATACATGCCTTCTAAATTGTTTTACAATGAGCCTCAGGCCTTTTTATTATTGAGAAACAATGGAAAACCCTAAACATCCAAAAACCTAACCATAGGAGATGAATCGCCAAAAGTATGTGGGCCTTGTTGGGGTTAATTGGTACATAAACTTCCCAAGGTCATAAGTTTGGAAAGTTATCTTCGTTTGATGAGGTCAATACCTCGTTAGTAAGATATTTTCAAGGAAAATAAATTTATACTGCAAAACCATAAGAAAGGTTAATGGTCTGCCCATTTTCTAAAAAAATATCATTTACGACCTCAAAACGACTCCTGAAGTTCAGGACCTGGAAAATGGCAAAAATAGTAAAATCTACTACAAATTAGGAAACTAAAATGAAATAGTGTTGGGAGTCTAAGTGAATTATTATAGTGGCCACCAATATCCACCTAGATCAATTTTTCCCCCTTACCAAGCAATGGTCACCATTGCATTGAGTGTCTCCATGAGATGGGGAAACTTCCATTAAACTTGATCCCTGGTGAGACACTTGCTTTAGTGCAGGAGCTAGTCAATATTGACAACCTAATACAATTGGATCCTTTGTTGGCAAGTGTTCTTACTATGTATCCTTGATCCTATTAGCCATGGCTTGTTCAATACAATATGGGTTGATCTCTATTGGTGTCAGATGCTCAACAATGTCTGATGTGTCTACAACTAAATGAAAGTATGGTTGAAGGTGGTCCACATTGAACACTAGGTACATGCCAAGGAATGGGGGAATGTTGAGCTCAAAAGCATTGTCACCCACAACTTTAGTGATGGTGTAAATTCCATATCGGATTGGTCGAATCTTTTGATGGGCTCTAGTAAGGCGTTTCGTTTGCAAATGCAACCAAACTTTTTTTTTCCACTCGAAACTTATGTGGCACCAGATGTCAATCATGTCGTTGTTTGTAATTAGCATTGGATTTATCCAAGATGTGGTGAACCTATTGGAATATGTGTTTAATACATTCAATAAAACCGATGGTTTTATTAGCTTAAGGTTGAAACATGGGAAAATTATTTCGTTGACTTTGTGAGCTTGGTGTCCAACAACGACCAGAGGCTTGAAAAAATGCACTTAGGAACTTGCCATACTCATCTAGTATAATATTCCATGGGATCTAAAAATGAACCCAGACTAATTCAAAGAAGAGTTTCGTAATGGCTTTTGTTGTGATACTCTTCTTGCAAGTAGCCAATATGGCCATCTCATAAACTCAATCAATGACCACAAATACAAAATTGTTACCATGCTTGGTAGAAGGAAGACTAGACATATAGTCCATGGAGATGTTTTCCTTGGGTTGGCCAGGAGTAGGCATAAGAGTATGCATGCCTTGCTTCTTAATGGTTGGGTTGGCTATGGCACGGGAAGTGCAAGACCTAATATATTTTCCAACACCTTATTGAATATTTGACCAATAAAAATTATTTTGTAGTACTTCCATCATCTTCTATACACCAAAGTGTCTTGCGATCTAACTGTATTGTTCCTTCCAAATCATCTTGTCATGCTTGCTTGAAGGAACACAAAGGTGTCCCAGGTGACATAATAATGCGACTTGGAGGTGGAAGTCTAGAACTAGCTTTCCATCCATCAACATATGGTATGTCGTGGCGAATTCTGTATCATTTTTGTAATGTTGTTGCCACCCAGAAGTCTCGTACCCTCAAGAGTTGAGAATAGTGGTCAATGCCATGAGTGACGGCTGACTGAGGCAATATGAAACATTATTGGTGATACCCTTCTCGTACCTAATGTTCAGATGACATCGTTGTACATCTGTCGACCATTTCTAATGGTGGTCATTCTACAACCTCCCTTGTGTCTATATAAAATGAAGAGGATGGTGATTTGTGTGGATGATCATCTCCTTCCCCTTACTTTGAGATCAAATAAGAAAGAAAACAAATTTCTCAGCCTGGGAGATGATATTATTTTATTTCTTAGAAAAGAAAAAAGAAATGGCAGTAGGTGGAGCTATCTCTGGTATCCTGTATAACTTACTGCCTAAATTAATAAGAATAATGTGAGGCCTAGAATCATACAAAAAATGAAACTTCCACAAGTATGGTTGGCCTAGTGATACAGCATAAACTTCAAGGGGAGAAACATCACACAACATATCATCAATGAAGTGCTTGATGTTGTAGGTAAGGAAGGATTGTTAGTTGACATGAATATCTCGCCCTTGGTGGAGCCATCTAGTGGTGTATGGTTGTGGGTATGGTGTTGTTAGTAGGCTCAAATTATTCACGAACTCAACTGAAATGAGGTTCCTTTGGCTCTCATTGTTGAGAATGAACTGTAGTGGAGAACCATTCAACCACATATGTGAGTGGAATAGATGTTCCACCTGCTCTGGATCTTCAAGCTCAATTTTGTAAACCTTGGTGGTGGTTATGATGGTGTTGGACTCTGCTTGATAATCTTCTTCCCCTTGTTGGACCCCTTTTCAGGTTCCAACTTAGAGTTAGAACATGCATCTGAATCTCAAGATTTTAGCTTGACCACCATTGGCTGCTTGGTGCAACACTCACTTGTGTTATAAGTGGGGCTCATGTGGAACTCACACAATTTCCCTTTGTCCTTCTTCATCTTCATGGTGCTATTATTTTCTTGTGGCTTCAATGGGTTGTCCTGGGTCACCTCACCTTGGATATGTCATTTGTAATACAGTTTGGAGGCACCTTTTCCTTGCTTTGGATTCAAAGATCCAAAATATCACTTCTTTTGTTTAAAATTTTGCTTAATCTTGAAAACATATCGGTATGTGGTGCCAAGCGAGGAAATGTCTAGGATCTCCATCTCTACCTAAATGTATTTATGTAAACAATCACGATACTTGAGTACCAGATGCCGCTTAGAATCCTTAATACCTAACATTTTGCAAAAGGTATGAAAAATATTTGTGAACTTCGACATGTCTTGGTCCCTTTCCTACTACAGTGTGGTCCATTTTATGTACTTATATTCATAGCTCCTGATAGGGTAATATTGTTCCTTGATGATATCTTGAAAAAAAATTCTAGGTGGGTACAACTAAAAATTGTGAGGGTTTATTCTTGTCCCTCTGCTCATAGAAGGTTTCCCACTAGTCCTTGATGTAGGGGGCGACTTTTAAAAGTGAAAAAGTAATATTTTCCCTATTGGAAAAATTATGGACTGAAAAATATCCTTCCAATAAATTTAACAATTTGTCTACAACATTTTCTTCTATCTAACATTCAAAAATAGGAATTTCAAAGTTATATTGTACCGTAAAAGGGGCGATGGCTTAGAAGTGGTTACTGGATGAAGATGCTTCTCTCGTTGATTCCCGTTGAAGGATCTGGGGAAAGTTATCCATCATCTCGTTCCTTTGTCACTCAAGGGTTTTTTCGAGAAACATTTTGAAAGGATCTCCCGATCCCTCATCTTTATTTTTTATGAGCCCTAGAATTGCATCAAGGATGTTGCAACTCCCAAGATGCTCAATTTAAATTATCAACCCGGGGATCATACAAACTTAGAGGTGACATTTCTATATCCACAGTAGGTCAACTTCTACTCATGTCACCCTTAGTCATTAGATCATATCAAGGCAAGAAGAGACCACTCCTTCAACTAACTACAAAGAGAATTTATGTGGAAAGACAAAAAACATACCCTAATTGCAAGGAAAGGATAATTACCCTAATTGCATAAGTGAAAGTACCATTCATTTGATGTAAACATACTAACTATAATTGTCGGAAAAGGAATGACTACACTAATTATAGAGATAAAAAATGATACTCTATGCAAACAAATTAAATCAATTTTCTAGTTGCAAAATGGAAATCATTAATCTAATTACAAATTTCTTGGAAAGAAGAAATTTAATCTATGACACACAACTATGAAATCCAGAAACTAAGTCTAAATCACTTGCATTGAAGAGTTTCAAATGCGAAAATTTTCTTCCTAACTCTATTTGTTGTTTTGTGGTTGCAGTGGAGGAAGCAGGGGTCTAGAGTGGTCCTTTGGCCTCCCTAATCATGGATTCAAAGCCTAGAGGTCATCATTCAATCTCAAGATACAAAAATAAAGATCCTAGGGAAAATATGGCTATGTTTGGCTAGTGCTACAATATTGCTATAAGGTGCTATAAGAAACTCTATTTTGCTACAGATGTGCCCTATTTTTCTACAGGAGTGGGTCCGAAATCTTTCTGAGATCAAGGAAGGTGTTCTGAAAGTAGATGGAAGGTCGATGAGGGTGACATGTGATGTCTTTTGCCAAGCTTAGCACCCATTAGAGGCATATCTTGCACAAACGTTCATGTCCGCAATGTCCTTCAGTGGCCCTGAAAAGATGACCTCGGTGGCATAGCTTGAGAGTAGTGTGAGGTGTCCAAGAGGAGGATGTTAATGTCTAAATGGATGTGAATGAGTGTGCCAACCCCTTCAAGTCACTGACATCTCCTACAGAATAGCAATCAAGGACATACATCTACTAATCAAAGTTGCAGTAAAATTAATCAAAATGGAAAGTATGAGTTGAATTTTATTTTTTCAAGATTTATTCTATCCTAAAACATGCATATAATATATTTGCCAAATCATGATATTAAGTTCTAAGGTGCAGGAACCAAGCATGCAATATAATTTCAATCTAAAGCCTAGTAATTTTCAAGGAATCATAAACACATATTTTTGGCTTGTTGTTGTAGATTCTTCACCCACAATTCCCATAAGAGAGGTGGTGATCAGACTTGGAACTACAATATTTGGAATCTAATTTCTACTTAAACAAAGAAAGAAATACAACAACTTGAACAAGAAAGAAAAAGGAAGAATACATGAGAGGGGCTAAAGCCTTTAGGTTGGTTCATAACCCACAAGTTCCAACCCTCTTAAGCTAACTCAGATGTAGATAAACAAAATACTTTTCATTAACAATAAATAGAGTGAAAATACATAATATCAAACTAGAGATAAAAGTGTCAAGTACTCCGCCTTCAATAGCTCTTCATAGCTCCAAGAGTTCGAATCCTAATGAGCCCTTAGGCATGTTTATTTATACAAAAAGTGACTGAGTTGAAACTCCCTTGAGAGGATGACTGATTCCCTCCAAAATCTCGAAATTGATTGATATGGTTCCCTTAGATCTCCACATGCACTTGAGTTCCTCGGCTACTAGTGGACTTCGAGTTGTTGGTGAGGAATCTTGGGACTCAAGTCGAGTTGGAGAGTTAATGTAGTGGATAAGCCTCCTATATTCTCTCTAGATGCCTCCAACAAGCTCCCATATGGTAAATGTCTCCAAAAATGCTTTTTTTCTTCTATATTAACCACATTAGGCCATGAAATGTGACATGCACCCTTTAGTCTCCCTACTAAGCATATTATGGCTAAAAATGTAAATTGATGTGAGAAAAAGAGAGTTTAAGGGCTAAAGGATAGCGCAATGGGCCTCTAAATATACCTATTGATGGGTTCCATCACTTTTCTTCTATTATGGGAGGTTGTCGAGGTTGGTGAGGCTAGTCTTGAAAGGGTTCAACTAGTTCAAGTACTAACTCCTTATAATTTGACCTCATTGGGGACATGCACAAAAAAAGAGAAAGAACGAACCTCTTTGATACCACTAATCTAGATTTATGTAAAAATGAAATGAAATTCATATTTAAACATAAACACAGAGCTACATTGAAAAGTGAACTTCAATTACTTAATAAAAAATGCTGAAAACAATTTACATGTAGAAGGGAAATAAACTAGCTCGAGCAATGATAACTTATCTTTGAGAAGAGATGTGACGACTACATTTAAATACCCTCTCAGATATATATATATATATATATATATATATAAAGGTCATAAAGGATTCAAAACCTTACTCATTAACCTTACAACCTTGCTTGTTAACGATACAATATTGTTTTGGATTGTCATAGATGCCTCCGGAGCACTAAAAGCCAGCAAAGAAAAAGAAACCGCTCAATTAAAGCACCTGGGCAAACTTCATAATCTGGAACAGCGTTGGAAGAATGATAACCAGCTCCTGCGCAGTAGGAACACAATGACATCTAGCAGAACGGATGGGGGCATACACTCCAGCACCAACATTCAGGAATTAACTCTGCGCAGTGGTGGAATGCCGGAACCCAGCGTTGATATAACAGACAAATATAAAACGCAGACAATGCCCAACGCAGTAATGGAAGAAGGCAACGTTGATAGAACAGACATGGTAGAGGGCTTGCTCTGCAGCAGCACACATGAATGCATATGGAACCAACGTAAATACAAAACGCAGATCTCCAGCACTGTAACAGCCAACACATGGAACCAATGTATAGCAGATGAAACAGCAGGCCTGGAACACGCAATTGGAAACAATGAATCTCTGCGCAGAAACAAAGAAGACAACGCATCAGAAATTAGAAAAGGCAGCATGTGGAGCACCCCTCCTCACAGGAAATTAGCAGCAAACCTGGAGCACACAGCTGGTATCGAATTAAAAGCGAATCCCTGCTTAGCAACAAAGCAGACATCCTAAAAAATGCATCAGAAACTGGAACAGACATCATGTGGAGCGCCCCTCCTCACATGTATGTAACGAATAACGCTAATTTAGATAGGTTGATAGTTAATAATCCCAATATTAATAATAAATTAGATAAGATGAATATAGAGAGCAGTTTTAAAAGCACTATTCAGAATAATAAGGTAGACAACTATAAAATAATAACTAACACTAGAATTGAAAACCTGGATCCTATAACTATGAACAAGAAAGTGATTAATATCTCCACTTATGAGATGAAAAAGGAAGAAGCAGAGGTCCTTAACAAAGGTCTGAATTTCGCCTTGGCCCCTAGCAAAATCCCCAATGAAGAAATCATTTGCAGCTTAGAAGATGGAATCAAGACGCTTAAGGATGAAGATAAGGAACTCATTAGACAAGAGTGTGCCGTTATCCTAAGAAAAGCCAAACCTCCTAAAAGAAACCTAAACCTTGAGCAACTTAAAGCCATAAAAAGTCTTAGAAATAATAATGACATTGTAATTCTGAAGGCTGACAAAGGCGGCGCCAGTGTAATAATGAATTATAAAGATTACGTTAACAAAATGAAAGACCACTTATATAATAGTGGTAGCTACAAGAAATTAGAGAAAAACCCCATCTCTAAAATCACGAACCTGGTAAAGAAAGCCATAAAAGAAACCAATCTTGACGATAAACTAAAAAAGCGATTGACCCCTAATAGTGAAATCACGCCTCGGATTTATGGAGCCCCTAAAATACATAAAAAATAAGTCCCCTTAAGACCTATAGTCAACACTATAGGGTCACCCACTTATGAGTTAGCAAAGTACGTCGCGAGCATTTTATCCCCGCTAGTTGGCAAGACTAGCTCTTACATTAAAGATTCCAACCAATTTGTCAAATACATTAAAAATACTAAGCTAGATCTCGGAGATAAAATCGTTAGTTTTGACGTCTTCACCAAAATCCCCCTAGATGAAGCAATTCAAATAGTTAAAGAAGTGGCAGACCCCCAGACTGCAAAATTAGCTGAAATCTGTCTTCGCTCCACCTTCTTCTCCTTCCAAGGCGAAATATTTGAACAAAATTCGGGTGTTTCTATGGGATCACCTCTTTCGCCAATCGTGGCAAACCTTTTCATGGAAAAATTCGAGAAGAAGGCTCTGGATTAATACCCATTAAAACCTAAATCTTGGGTTAGGTTTGTAGCTGACACCAGTGTCAACTGGCCTCATGGCGAGAATGAGCTTAACAAGTTTTTGGACCATCTTCATAGCATGTCTGAAGACATCAAATTTACAATGGAAGTAGAAGAAAATAATTGCATACCTTTCTTGGACATTCTCCTCATAAGAAGAAATGATGGTTCCATAGGTCATAAAGTATTTAGAAAGAAAGCCCATACCGATAACTACCTACATGCTGATTCACACCACCACCCAGCTCAAAAAATGGGGGTACTGCAGACCCTCTTCACTAGAGCTTGTAGAATTTCTGATATAAACCATACTGAAGAAGAAATTTCTTACCTAAAAAAGAACATTTTCCAACTTAGGGTACAACAATAAAAGCATATTCAAAGCCATTCAAAATGCCAAATCTGATAATAATAAAAACAAGGCGAAAGACCCCTCAACCTCTAATGCCTACCTTCCTTACATTGAAGGAGTCACAGACAAGATATAGCTAAAATCCTCAAAAGGAAAAATATAAAGACTGCGTTCAAACCCTGGTCAACCATCAAACAAAGAATGAAATCTGTTAAGGACAACCAAGAACAACTTCAGCAGAAAGGGGTGTATATCATCAATTGCTCTTGTGGGGATCAATATATAGGAGAAACGGGTAGGTCCGTGAGGATTAGGCTCAAAGAACATAGTGCAGATATCCGTAACGAAAGAACCCGCTCTTCAGCCTTGGCTGAGCATGTAGGTAAAACTAATCATCATATATGCCTTGAAGACACCAAGGTCATTGCCAATGAAGATCACCATTTCAAGCGAAAGGTTAGAGAAGCTAAAGAAATCATAAAACACCCTCAAAACCTTAATAGGGATGGAGGCTTGGAAATTAGCAAAAATTAGAACTCTTTGCTCGCCCCCCACGAATATCATAAGTTCTCAATAATATTTGTAACTAGGTTAAATATAGAACTTAGTAACTAACTTGATCAACTAATAAAATAACATACAGCTAATTCCTCTATTTAATTTTAATTCATTAACAACATAATAGATTAATTAATAACATATTACCAAATTCTCAATTTAATTATGAGCAACATAATAAAATTGGTAGATAAATAATAATATAAACCCCTTAAAATAAAATAACATTCAACTAATAAAATAACATACAACTAATTTCTCTATTTAACTTTAATTCATTAACAACATAATAGATTAATTAATAACATATTACTAAATTCTCAAATTAATTAGGAGCAACATAATAAACTTGGTAGATAAATAATAATATAAACCCCTTAAAATAAATTAATTACGCAACACATTGGAAATTATATAAAAGTAACATAATATAATGGTACTTATTAAAATAGAACTTATTGATTAATTCAATCAACTAAATATAATAGCTTATAACTCAACATTTCTATTGAAGTAATAAATTAACAATATAATAAACTTATTTTATCAATAATATTATAGACCTTACATAAGTATTACACATTAATAGGGGTTTATAAATAGATTACATATTAGTACATAACTTATTAATTATTTCAAACACATAGCATAAAACCATTCTCACAATTCAATTTTAGATTAACTAATGAGTAAAATAATAACAAACTTAGGATAAAAATAATAATATAAATAATGGTGAATGATAAGATAAACTTTTGATATAAATAACAAACTTGTGATATAAATAATAATTAATAAGAATAAATAATAATAAATAATATAATAAATAATGATAAATATGGATTAAATAATAATATAAATAATGATAATGGAAATAATAGCAATAAACAGACATTTAGTCGGCCATACTGTCTTTACATATGCCCATTACATATTTATCAAAACCATTTTCTTTCTTTTCTCCGTATATCAGTCCTGATGATGAGTCTGGGTCTAGACTCAAAACGTCGACCAATATAAAGATGAACACTGTGGAAAATCCGAACTCCACTCAGAAACCACACCACAGTAATCTACAATCCAAAATAGTTACCCTACACGGAGGGGATACTTGGAAAGAGATTCGTAATCTCGAAAGAACTAGGGTTAAAATACAGAGAAAAGAAGCTGATCTACACTTCCTCAAGCAATGCCGTGACTCTAATCTTACCCCTACCTTTGCCTGCATAAAACACAGGTTACATAACCAAAAATACCATAGAATATTTGAGCGATTCAGTAAAACCTTGATTCGCTTAGAAATTCGGAAAACCAGGGCCTCTTTAGGAAAATTATCCTCAACAGCCTTCAAAACCCACCTGAAGCTAGCAGCAACAATCGAACAGGACCTATGGAAGGTCATAGATGCCTTCGCAGCACTGAAAGCCAACAAAGAAAAAGAAAACGCTGAGTTAAAGCATATGGGCAAACTTCATAAACTGGAACAACGTGGGAGGAATGACCATCTCCTGCGCAATAGGAACAGTCCTGCTGAATCAACAATTGGTATGCGTAATACAGTTCACTCAAACAACATACAACACAACATCTCCAACGTAGAAGAAATGGTGAAATCCAACGCGTATTCGGACATGGAAGAGCCCAACGCACATGAAACTCAACCCCGTGAATAATAGCATAGGTTCTCAATAATAATTATAACTAGGTTAAATATGGAACTTAGTATCTAGCTTGATAAACTATCAACAATAACATTCAGCTAATCCCTCTTTTAATTTAATTCATTAATAGCATAATAACTTGGTAGTTGAATATTAATATAATCCCCTTGAAAATAAATTAATTTCGCTACACTTTGGAAGCCTCAGATGGGAAGAATGATAGTGATGGATAAGGATAATAATAATAATATAAATAGCAATAATAAACATATAACTAATTAAAATAATAGCAATAAACAGGCATTTAATCGGCCATACTGTCTTTACATCAAGCCTATTACATATTTATCAAAAACCTTTTTCTTTCTTTTCTCCGTATATCATTCCTGATGATGAGTCTGGGTCTAGACTCAAAACATCGACCAATATAAAGATGAACACTGTGGAAAATCTGAATTCCTCTCAGATACAATATTGTACTTAATAACCACACAACAGTGTACTCGTTAACCATACAACCTTGCTCATTAACGATACAATATTGGACTCATTAACCATACAACTTTATTTACAATGGCATTAATTTATTAGCAATTCCATTTTTTGAAATTTTGTGTTAACCATACAACCTTACTCATCAACAATACAATATTGTACTCATTAACCATACAACATTGTACTCGTTAACCATACAACCTTTCTCATTAATGATACAATATTGTACTCATTAACCATACAACTTTATTTACAATAACATTAATTTATTAACAATTCCATTTTTGACATTTTGTATAAAACTTTTTTTTTTTTTTGCTCAAGCAAGAAATGAACCTTCTATTCCATGAAAGTAAGCCATTTACAATATATACAAACAAACACCACCCTTTGTGGTCAAGGGGCCACCAGAATGATGCCCACCAGAGAAAGAAGCTCCAAAATCTTTATGTTACTTACAAAAAAAAGGGGAAACGGGAATAAATGGTCACATGAGCCCACCATAAAAACCCGCGCAAACTACCCGTTGGTTAGTCTCTTAGATCGTCTCCATTCAAAATTCTCTTTTAATTTGATGGCGGAAATGCAACAACCTTCTGAAAGTCATAAGGTATTTAACCTCCCGCGCCACAAAACTGCTCGATCCATCTAGACCGTCAGATGGCTTTGACAAAAAAGGACGGTTGTGCTTGATATCGCATAGTTGTAAGGCACCGAACTTTAAGGTGTAATGGGGGTGGTTTTCAAATCCGACCAACCACCACGTGTCACTCTTTATATGGAATCGCTGCCCATACTCCAAAACCACTTTCTGATGGAAAGCGGTGTGAACTCCTGAATACCGCTCCACCTGCTGAATATTCACCCGGCCATAGTAATTAGGATGTGGAAGCCCCCATCTCCATTACCGGTGATTATTCACTAAAGATTTTTTTGGATTGGGGAAAACTTTTGCCAAACACTGACAATTATAGAAGAAGAGATAATCCAACCGCCATTATCCACCAAGGCCCTCATTTTACCTGTTTGCCCCAAAATAGCGAAACCAACTAAGCTCTCCACTCGAATCCGGTAGGGAAAACTGATCCGGTAACTGAAGGAGCAGCTCTCCCGCCACTTCCACTCTAACAAAGGATCCTTAACCAGAGAATTACCTGAAGAGGCGAAAATCATTGTCTCAAAACCATCCACGAACCACTGGCGCCCAAAGGGAAAGTCAAGAGGCCAAGGAATCATTGGCTGGGGACACTTCACCTCTGCAAGAAACCCTCCCACTATGACGGACCACCTCAATGTCCTCTACCGCTTGGTTATGGAAAAGAACCTTTAAACAATTTTAGGGCAAATCCTGCCACTTCTTCACCATCCTACAATCTTCATTGTTCACCCCTTGGTTGGCTAGAATGTCTGCAAGCTTGTTAGCATTTCTGCGCACATGATTGAAACTAATAGAACCAAAACCTTGAAGGTGAGCTTGAATCCTTTGATAAACCTAGATTAGTCTCCAATGATTTGAGACTTTCTTCGGTTTGGATCCACAGCTAATTCTTTTTATAGAGTTGATGGTGATTTCGGAGTCTGCCTCTATAATGACATTTGAGCTATGATTTTTAATCAATATCTTTATGCACTGCTCCATCGCCATTAATTCTGCCATGTTATTGGTTGCTTTATCTAAATGGATGTGGAAGATTAATATGATTATTCCCTCTTCATTCCTTAAAACTCCTTCAAATCCCGCTATTCTGGGATTACCTTTGGAGGCTCCATCAATATTGAATTTTAGGTATTTTTTAGGAGGAGGTTGCCAGCAATCTTTCTCTTTATTCTTTGTTGTTTTATTTTTTCCAAGCCCTTGCGGAATGGTCTTTTGCAATCCCAGCAGTCTGAGTGTTCTCAGCTCCATTTTTGAGGGAGGAGTCTCTGGGATATTGCGCACTGTGGTGTTGACTGTTTCCCTTATCTGCTTTAGAATCAAATCATATAGCTTCTGCGGGTTGGCTTTTTCTTTCTTAAAGATTCTCTTATTTCTTTCTTTCCAAACATTCTAGATAATGAATCCTGGTGTGAAAGCCCATGCCCGATTAAGCACCTCATTCTCCAAAAAGCTCCTCCTCCAATTATTTAGGGTATTTGTGATGCTCCCTCTATCCCTGTCTGATTGTTGGAAAATATTAGAAAAGGAATTCCACAACTAGGTGGTGTAAGAGCAGCAGTTGAGGATGTGCTCCATAGTCTCCTCTCGCTCTTCACAAAGCTAACATTTAGAAGGCCCCAAGACACCCCTTTTTTTGATATTTTCCCAAGTCAAAATTTTCTTATGATGCACCAGCCACATAAAGAGCTTGATCTTCATCCATCCTTTGTGAGACTAGAGTTGCCTCCAAGATTTTTCTGGAACACAGGACTCCAGCCCCAGGAGAATATACTTTGCCTCTTTGAGATTGAAGGTACCTTTGTTGTTGTTATCCCATCTCAATTGATCCTGCCCCTATGTGACCATGATCATCCTCTATTTTAATATGCTTCTGAGTGCCTCTGCTTTTGTTGTTATGAGGTTGTTATTTCTACAATCAATGTTACTCTAGTTTCTCCACTTGTCCTAACCCTGAGGGATGTTCCAGAAATCTTTAACTTTATTCAATCCTTGGGAATCTGTTTCCTGTTTGAGACTTATGAAGTCCTCCTTTAACAACACCGGTTCTTGTTTCCATTTGTCCTCCCAAAAGAGTGCTTGCTCACCATCTCTGATTTCCCAGAAACTGTGTTGTTACACTATATTTCTATTCTCCCAAGCCCTATTCCAGATGAGAGAGCCCCTTATATCTCCTGACATTCTGATGAGATCATTAGTGTGCAAAGAGCTGGCATATTTTTCTTTCCAGACCCTTACCCAAAGGGCTCTTGGCTCTTGCACCCATCACCACCAAAGTTTGGCTCCTAGCACTTTATTAAGAATCTCCTGATCATCTAAGCCTAAACCCCCATGGCTTTTGGGTTTGTAGATTTTTTTCCCAGGAAACTAGGGCCCATTTCTTCCTTGTTTCCTACTTACCCCACAGAAAATCTCTTTGAATATTTCTGATTTTTTCTAATAATCCTTTGGGAGCTGGAAGGGCTGATAACATGAAAACTAGGATGGATTGAAGAACAGTCTTTGTCAAAACCAATCTGCCCGCCAAGTTCAAGGCTCTGAAGGTCCTTTTGTTAACTTTATCCTACAAATTAAGTAGCACAAGTTCCTAAATATTTTTAAGCATTGGTATGTCTGTGAGAGGTACTCCCAAATATTTTGAGGGGAGGGAGTCCCTTTGGAAGCCAAGGGTTCTGGAGATATTCCTTTGAATAGCAATGTTAGTATTAAAGAATAATATTTTTGATTTTGTGAGATTAACTTCCATACCTGAAGCCTTTGCAAAAGCATTGAGGATTTGCTTATAGGTATCCGCTTCTTTGAATATGGGAATACCTTGCAACATGGTATCATCTACAAATTGTTGGTGAGTAAGAGTCTGTCCATTCTCCGTTACTTGAAGACCCTTAATTTTGCCTATGTTTTTAGCCTGCTTGATAGCCCTACCAAGTCCTTCAATCATGAGGATAAAGAGAAAGGGAGAGAGCAGGTCTCCCTGTCTCAAGCCTCTAGAGGGAAAGAATATAACTGAGGGAGAGCCATTAACCAAGATAGAAAAGCTGGAAGTAGTTACGAGAGCCATTACCCATCTTACCCAGTCGTGATCAAACCCAAAGGCTGTGAGTATCTTTTTGATATACCCCCAATTTACCTTATCATACACTTTAGCAATATCCAGTTGAATGATCATCCCCGCCTGCCTTTTGTTTTTGAGAGAGTGAACCACCTCATGAGCTTGAATAATGTTGTCCAAAATTTGTCGGCCTTCCACATAACCAGATTGCTCCTCAGACACTAGTTTAGGGAGGAGGGGTTTGAGTCTGTTAGCCACTAATTTGGATATTATCTTGTAAACAACATTGCATAAATATATGGGTCTATACTTATCTACTGTTTGAGCCAAATCCTTTTTGGTAATCAGGGAGATGAAGGAGGTATTGAGGGCTTTCAGGACAGTTTTATTAACCCTGGTATCCTCCACAACATTTAAAATATCCAGTTTTACTATATCCCAACAAGCTTTGAATAAATCCACATTAAAACCATCTGGGCCTGGTGCTTTACCATTCTGCATATCTTTGAGTACTTCGCTAACCTCCTCTTCAGAAACTAGTTTGTTTAGGTTGACATTGTCCTCTCTAGACACCATCTTAGGGATATATCTTGTAATATCCTTTATGGAATCCTCCCTGTCTGGATTTTTTTCTCGTGCAATGTCTTGAAAACGCTGAACAAGCACTTTTTCAATTTCTTTATGAGTGTTCTAAGTCTCTCCCTTTTATCCTTTATTGCCGAGATTCTGTTGAATGCCCTATTGGCCATGGTAGATCTATGAAAAAGCTCATATTGCGCTCTCCTTCTTTGAGCCATTACACTCTGGATTTTTGTCTCTAGAATATTTCCTCTTGTTTACATAGGTTTTCCCACTCATGGTGTAGTTTTTCAGACTGTTCATTTATGTCAGAGTTAAAGCCTTCTTGGATCATCTCCTGGTTGAGTTCCTGAATTTTACTTTCCACAGATTTCTTATTCACAAAAATGTTTCTGAAATCCTTCCTATTCCAGTATTTTAGTTTGCTCTTAATATGCTTTAGTATTTTATGAGGGAGAAACATTTTTGATCCTTGGATCTGTAAGTCCTCAATCCACCATTCTTTGATATTACTCAAGAAGTCCAGGTGGGCGAGCCAAATGTTTTCGAATCTGAAGGGTCTTTTCCTTGGAGAATCCAAACCCTTAATTTCCAATTGTATCGGCTAGTGATTCGAGCCACCAAAGGGGAGAATTCTTGTTGTAATTTCATTATTTATAAGCATAAGCTATTCTGATACCAAGAACCTATCTAACTTGGAGGCCACCTGGGCTTCCCCTCCTCTCTTGTTGTTCCAAGTAAAAAGGTCATTCTCTGAGTCTATGTCAACCAATTTCAAGTTCTCCGTGAATGCTTGAAATGCTGAAGAATCTTTGTTTAGCACTCTGGTTCCTCCTTTCTTTTTTGAAAGAGATTTTATCATATTAGAATCCCCTCCCAAGATCCAAGGGATGCCATTTTGTCTGATCCTGAGATCAATGAGGGATTCTAGCAATCTGAGTTTATCCTCTAATCTTTGAGGACCATAAACATTAGTGACTAGGAAGGTTTCAGAGACCCCTACTAGTTGAATGACTACTGGCAAGTAGTTTTTGGATGCCTCTGCATCTAGTACTCTAACTTTTTGAGGGTTCCATAGAGTGAGAATGCCCCCCGCCGTGTTATCTGCTTTAACTTATAAAAACTCAAATCTTTGAAGCCATTTGCTATGGATTGCTTTTATTTTTTGAATGGAACTCTTCGTTTCTTGAATGAAGATCATATCCGGTGTATCTTGTTTCATTCTAAAACTTAGATTCTTTACTTTATTTTACTACCCAGACCTCTTATATTCCAAGATGTAAACTTCATAATTAAATATTTGTGAAGGAGTAACTAGTCAAGTCTTTCATCTTACTTGAATCTATCATCAGCTTTCCACACTCCATTAAAAGCTCCTCTGCTTCTTTCTTCCTTGTTTCTTACCTGTACTTCTGGTTGTTAAACTTGGATTAGCTTTCATTGTTTTCACACCTCTGTATTCCTGCACGTCATTGTTTCTTCCTTTAACTGCCCCCTTTTCCTGGGTTTTCCACAGAAACAACTGTTGTATTCTATTGCATTCATCTTGAGGTAAAGAATATATCCCTGCCCCGGTTTCCTGTTGTAGAAATCCTTCCAGATCTAGGTTTTCCTTATCTAGTATTTCCTTTAGTTCATGATCCTCCAGATCTGTTTCAGTGTGGGCCATTTCCTGGTCCATTTCTAGCTCTGCTTCATTCATCATG
Source organism: Pinus taeda (assembly GCA_000404065.3). Lineage (NCBI taxonomy): Eukaryota > Viridiplantae > Streptophyta > Pinopsida > Pinales > Pinaceae > Pinus > Pinus taeda. Next base: position 7,885 of record APFE030516362.1, on the reverse strand, counting down.
GTTTCTTCCTCATCATTAGTATTTAGTACTAGAGTGTAGTTTTCCCCTTTCTCCTTCTCCTTAGGGTTTTTCTCCATAGACTGGTTTTCGTTTGGCATCTCTTCCATCTCAACCAGAGCTTGGAATTTATTTTGACTGGCCTTTTGTCCCTCTTTATGTTGTTGCTTTGGTTCTTTTTTACTTCCTTTTCCTCTGCTTGAAACTTTCTGAAAGTTTTCAATGTCCTTCTTTGCTTTTAGTTTACTTTTGTCTTATTCTTTACTGAGAGGGCAGTCTCTGATCAAGTGTCCATGTTCATGGCATTTATGGGATCTAAACGGAATATGATCATAGTCCACCGTTTGCACCCATTCCTCATCAAAGACTTCTAAGATAACTTCATCTGGAAGAGCTCCTGAAAGGTCCATCTCCACACAAATCCTCGGATAGGAAGTATATTTACCCCTTCTAGTGGCTTCCGAGGCTTTGATAAAACAACCTAGTTTATTTCCTATAGCCACAAGTGATTCATTTTGCCAATAATCTAGGGGTAGTGAAAAAAGCCTTGCCCAAACAGGAACTGAGGTGAAAGTCTCCCTCTCTGGAACAAATTTCATCACCCAAGGCCGCATATAGAGGCCTGCTGCTGCAAAAAAGTAGGGCCCTCCTTCAAATATTCTATCCTTGTCTTCGATGTTTGTAAACATCACTGTGAAGAAACCCTTTGACCCAAGGTGAAGATCGATGCTACCCTTAGGTTTCCAGTGATATTTGATCCAGGTTTGCAAAGCTTTTTCAGTGGGCCATACTCCCATGAATTTGCATATGATGGCGAACGTTTCCATATGTTTCTTGTGCTCCTGCAGTGCCAGATAATTTAAGACTACTCTTGGAGTGATGTTCGCTCTAGGTCTACATGGTCCCTTTTGATTAATGTCCTCTTTTTTACCTCCTTGGTTTTTGTCTTCTTCTTCCTTTTCCTTTGTGTTGCTCTTTTCCTTTGACTCTACCCCATCTGTATCCTTGTCATTACTTCTGCTTTCTTCTTCCCCTGTACCTTTGACATTACTCAGATGGGTCTTGTCTCTACTGGCCACAGTACCTTTGTAGGAGGGAGTGGAGCTCCCTCCTCTGCGGGCTGCCATTAGGGTCACAAACTGCGTGTCTCAGTGCTCTGCGTGATTTTCCGTCTCCCGCCTCCACCGCAAATATCTCCCCTATAAAACTTTATTTATAGTGGCATTAATTTATTAACAATTCCATTTTTTGAATTTTTCTCACTAACGATATAATATTGTACTCATTAACCATACAACTTTATTTACAATGGCATTAATTTATTATTAATAATTCCATTAACGATACAATACTGTACTCATCAACCATACACGTTTATTTACAATAGCATTAATTTATTAACAATTTCATTTCAAATTTTTTTTTTAATTAAAAGCAAGATTCGTATTCATGTAAAGAGATATTTACATAGAGAAAAATGATAAAGCTATAACGAGATATATGTAGGATATAAGATGTAAAAGAGCACAACAAAAAGCATAGTATCTAAACTCGCATGATAAGGAAAGTATCAGAAGCATAGAAAAATAATGCTCAGCCAGAAACTCTTGGAAATATGTACTGGGCCATCCTAGAAATTGCCATCCCATCAAAAAGGAGAAAAATAAAAAAGGAAAAGACCGACATACCTTGATATGCAGAAGATATATTTCTATGGAGCATATGAAGACAAAATGCCAAAAATAAAAACTAGGTACCCGGAAGGGAGAAATCTTCTATCTAATATATTGTAGATTCCATTTGTATCTCCATTTTCCATGTACCGGGCTCGATTGTGAGGCCCTTCTTTGACAGCATGTCCACCCAAGAGTTTTGTGACCTATCCACATGATTGATAGTGTAATCTTTATTGCTATTCCATAACATTCCAATCCTATTCATCCATCCAGATAACAAAGGATTCTTTATGGTCAACTTCCCTTGAACCTGTTCTATTATGATTTTGGAATCCCCATATATCTGAAGTATTTGTATATTCAGGAAGGGGCTGAATTGGGGATCGTGTACCATTACCACCATTCCAATAAATGGAAAAGTGTTTTTCTTCATTCATTGATATGAAACAGCCACAAGCACATGATCCCCATTGCGCAGCTCTGTCGAAAAAGGCTCACGGATCACTCATCGAAATCTTCGATTGATACTCTATATTTCTAAATTTGTTTGTGGACAACTTCTTCAGGATAGAATTATACAATGAAAGAATTTGCTCAAAAACAAGCTTTTGTTCTTCTATCCCATCTCGGAATATAATTTTGTTCCTTCGCTTCCAAACTGTCCATAATAGGAGAAGAGGAATTGGTCTAAAGGAAGCATTCTGCAAGCTCCACCAGCATAAAGCCTCTTGAATAACTGTATGATCCAAACTGATACCAAAATAAAATGCGAGTTCCCTCCATAACTGATAAGTAAATTTTCAGGTGAGGAATAAGTGATTATTATTTTCTTCCTCACATTTGCATAATAGACATATACTTGGCCTTGACTAGTTCCTTTTTTGTAGATTCTCCCAAGTCAAATTTTTGTTGTGAAAAACGAGCCAGGAGAAGTGAATAATTTTATTTGGCACCCCCGTTTTCCACAATGGTAACAGAAAGATGATCTGAAAAGAGGGAGGAATTGTTTTACCTAGAACTAAATAGATATCTTTTACCTGTATATCATCCCACCCCTTTATCCCCTCCATGTGAGATAGTCCTTTCCTTCAGATCTGCATATGTCACAACTTCGCATAGACATCATGATATTGTCCCATTGCTGAGCTAGTGCTTCATTTAGACCCAAAACTTGTAGGTCCTTCCATATGGGAATGCCTCCCTGCCATTTTGCAATTAGTTGACTCCATGTGAAAATTCCACTTCTATGAAGGGCCATTATGATGGATGTAGGAATAATGAAATGTTCCCTGAACCCATGATATGATCATATCCAATAAACACATCCCTTCCATTCTGGACATTCCAATGGAGGTTATTGAGAAAGAAAATTTCAATTTTCCGAAAGCTCTGCCATATAGCAGAACCATGAGATTTTCCAATTGAACCTTCCCTATACCAGAATATGAGATCTTTATTCCCCGTGTACTTCTTTATGATGATAGAGCTCCAAAAACTATCCCCATTTATGCCCCTCCAAATGGATTTGCATAAGAAGAATTTACCAAAATTCCTTATGTCGATAATACCCAAACCTCCCAAAGCTTTTGGAAAGGAAATTTTTGAAAGACCAGTCAAATGCTATTTACATTTTTCCTTACTACCACCCCATATGAAATTTGCCATCAATCTGTTCAAAATAGAAATAACTCCCTTAGGGAAATAGTATAGATATCCCCAATATACTCTCATCTGGGCAAGAACAGATTGTGCCAAAATCGCTTTGCCAACAATGGATAGACACTTAAATTCCCAGCCTATAATTATGTTAGAGAAATAATCAAATAACCACATCCAGACATCAACTTTATTATTTACAATGGCATTAATTTATTAACAATTCCATTAAATTAACAATTCCATTTTTTGGAATTTTGTTTATAATAACCTTAATGTATTATTGAAATTTTGTACACAATAACAATTCCATTTTTTGTTTTGAATTAACCATTCCATTTTTTGAAATTTTGTTTATAATGAATTTAGTGTATTAATAAATTTAATTTTTTTTTTCTTGAAATTTTGCTCATAATAACATTAATATATTCTATATTAACAATGGCTTATAATAACATTAATATATTCTATATTAACAATTCCATTTTTTGTTTTTTGAAATTTTGTTTATAATGACATTAATTTATTAACTGAAATTAACAATTCCATGTTTGTTGAAATTTTTTTTACAAGGACATTAGTTTTTTTTGAAACTTAGTTTATAAAAACATTAATGTATTCTATATTAACAATTCCATTTTTTATATTAAAAATTCTTCTTTTTGGGTTTATTTGTTATTTCCCTATTTTGAAATTTTGTTTATAATGACATAATTATAATGACATTAATATAATTATGTCTAGAATCATTGTATAACTTCTTTGCATTGGATTCTAGACCACCTTACGTTCACAAGCATATAACATCATTATAGCTTGGTTTCTGCGCCATACTTCTTACGAAGTTTTACACTCTTGAACACTTATATCAACATGATATTTTTCTTTCTTTTCGCATGTGGGTTAATTCTTTTACTCAAAATATTATAACCATACTATAATTTGTATTAAAATGAATGGACCTTAATTCGACCTGATAATCAATTTACAGCGATTCTATAATGTGGAACTAAAACTTAATGCCCAAGAGAATATACTTACCTCCAGCCATTTGGTGCTTGCTCACAAGTGAAAACCACTGAAGTTTCCCAAAACAGTGATATCACTCGACAAACAGTGAAGCACTCCTCCTCCTTCCGATGTTTGACTATAGCTTTATAACAGCACCCTTACTACCAATCTGCCCGAGAAAAAACGGTGTTGGTGCAAACAGCTAACACTGCTCTAATTATCAGCGAGAGGGATTTAGTTCACTGCGCTGTTCAAATGCAGACCAACAGCAGAAACCATATGCAGGCTCACTCCTTAGATCTGAGAAAATAAGCAACCATCCAAGACCGCTGTAGCAGCAGTGCTAAAAATATAGTAACACAATCTTCACGCAAGCAGAAAATCTGAGGGCACTTTCAAAGCATGTGTTAACACCCAGGTTGTTCCCTTTGACTCCCAAGGGAATACGGTCGGGGTAACCACTAACCAATCTTTGGATTACAGCTTCTATCCCAACTGTAATCAGAGAGGGCTCTCTCTTTAAGGGTTGTCTCTGTTTTGTGGAGATTTTAGGCTAGTTATGAAGTGAGGATTTTGGTTTAGGTTTTTGGTTGGAAGGGTGCTTTTCTGTACTTAAAGTGGAGGTCTGCAGATAATGTTAGTCCATTGGGCAATGGAGTCCGTGGCTACTGGTCTCTTGAAATCTTGAGTTTGAGCAACTGGAGTTACAGGGCCATTTAAATACTTTATGAAACAAACTTGAAATTATGATGGTGGAATGTGAACAACCAGTGGAAAGCAATTGAGAATTTTCCACTAAGCTGAGGTGTGGGAAATAGATATATTCCTCAGGAGCAAACTTGAATTCCTGAAACAATAATCACTATGAAAGATATAGAATGAAAGGGTAGCAATTAAGAATTACACCTTATTTGCTATAACTGAAGAAAAACACTTAAAATAGCTTAGATTGAGTTCAGGGTAATTTGTGGTTAAGTCCTAGAACTATTCTTTTTCCTTGCCATTCATTGTAAAGAACAGAAACATGAAAGAGATATGAAAAGATGATAAAACACATAAACAAAGAGTTGTAAGGAAAACTTATTGTGCCATGAAATACGCAGGAATCCTGTAACATTCAGTTAAACACCTCAATGCATCAGATCACACAGAGCTTTGGAAATTCCACCGCCTTTGTATTACTTCTCTGAGAATTTACAGTAAAAGAACTATATCAAAGATATCAATTACATCCAACATCCAACCCCTGCTATCTAATGCGAGGGGGAATATATAGAAGTGTTTCATACAAAATATCTCAGGCATTGAGTCATCTGAGAAATAAAATATCTTTATTAACTCGTACAGAAATAGTAGATAAGAAGTTATTACAGCCTTTAATACAACATAAATGCTCTTTACTCCTGTCAGAGGATTTTGACCTTTGGAGCTCACCGAGTCGGCTGAACGCTTTTTTATAACTGTTGAATGACGTGTCTGTGCAGCTCTATCCTCCTGTAGCTTTTCGGCCCTGTCACCTGTGACTGCCAGTGCTGCTGTGGTGGCCGAATGGTTTTGCTGAGTTGGCTCAGCCTCTCTCTGCATACATGCTGATATATCCATATTTTCCTGTGCATGACCATTTATATATTTCAAAAGGAAAAACATAATTACCGGCTTTGGTTTAGAAGTAGTTGTATCAAACTATTCCAGACTTCCTGTGTGGGTAGTTGATGCCTCAAAATTGACTCTATGGTCTCATCTGCCCTGTGATTAATTTCATTCATAATAAAGAATAAGCTCTCCACCCTGTTGAAAAGGGTCTGTCCTGATGCTGGCCTTGTTTCTGCTGATATGCTAGCTGTTTCTGCAATCTGATTAGCAGCAAAGGTGTTGACCCTCTTGGCATATTTTTCATGTGAAAGTAGCCTTCTTGAGGGGTCCATCAAGCTAAGAAGACCTCTATTCTGTAATGCCATGAACTTGTCCTGGAATTTGTTAATGTCTGCCTGCATATCCTGGCTTCTTCTCTCTAAGGTCTGAACCAGGTTTCTTAGTGTCAGGACCCTTTTGACCATTGAAATGGTCTCAATCCTGTTGGCAATTCCCATTTTGATCAGCTGAGAGCTTGTCCTATAGTTAAGCACATTTATCATTCTGGTGGCAACCTCAGGCATACTGCCAAGAGATGCCCTTGCTCTTTGGATTTCCCTGTGTGCTTTTCCAATGAGCCCCATCTGCTCATAAATGGTCTCAATGTATTCCCACTGGTCTGTGATAGATTGGCCAATATTGGCCCATAGGATTCTCTTGACCTCAGCTGTTACATTGTCCAGAGTTAGCTCTTTTTCCAGCTCATTTATTCTCCTTTTGAGAGTTTTTACCTCTCTTTCTCTCTCAGCTACATTTTGCTTGGATTTATCATATTTTTCATTGATCCTAGCCAGAGTTTCTTTGGCTTGATTCAACTCTGACATTTGGGCCTCCAAGGCTTGAATTTCATTTCTGAGCTTTTGCATATCAAGGCTTTCAGCCTGCTCTGTTGTTGGTGCTGAGGTGGAGGGTGCTGCTTGCTCTGCCTGCTGACTGGGAGGGGCAGTGGTTTGAGGAGCTTCCTCCAGATTGATTGTTTCTGGAGGAGGCTGTGAAGTTTGGCCTGCCTCTTTTTGTTGTAATACTGCCTGAAGTGCAACCTCTGATTCCTCCAACTTTCCCTGTGTTTGGATGAGCTGCTTGTATAGTGTTACCAGCATAGCTGTTGCATCCTTGTCCTGTCTTAGCTAGGCAACCTCTTCAGTTTGGGGATGAAGAGTTGCTGGGATTTTGATCATTTTCTTTAATGCTGTCATATCAGCATCCCTTAGTTTCAGAAGCTCCTACACTGCTTTGACATCCTTAGGATCATGCCCACGCTCTATTATGATGTCCTCTAACGCTTTGATCCTGTTGTCCTTTGCTTGAGAGGATGCCCTTTCCAACTCAAGTTGTGTAGTGGTATTATTTAGGCTATTTTGTAGCCTGTAGTTCACCAATGTCTTGTCTGCCAAGGAGGCATACACCATCTCACCCGTTTGCTTGTGTAGTTCAATTTGATCCATTGGGTGGATGTCCTTGGCAAGGACCTCAAGGTTGGTCCTGATGTAATCTGCAGCTGACTGTGGCTGCTGCACGGCTGGCGTGAAATGGCTCATTATCATTTTTCCCTCATGTACATCATAAGCAGACATGAGTCTCTGCTGGTTAGTGGGAGCCATTTTCAACAAATGATTATACAATTGCAGCCTTATGGGTTCATTTCTCTTCTTGATATCCTTGAACTGCTGCTTAATGCTCTTCTCACCTTCCCTCTGTTGGCTTGAGGAGCTAACTTAACCTCCTGCTGCCCTCTCTTGTTCCTACCGGAAGGAACTTGCTGAGGCCTCCATGCTAGGCAAGCCCATACCCAAAGTTTGCCCTATTGGAATTTCTTCCTCTGAAAATGGATTTAACCTTTGCCTCTTCTCCCCTTGAGTTGTTGATGTAGTGAGGGGAGTCTCTCTGTCCCTTTTCCTGCTTATGTCCTCTCT